>JAQZBX010024484.1:0-23332 GCA_029593785.1 Cabassous unicinctus
GGTGATGTAAGTGTGAACGTAAGTAACAGTACTGAATGACAAATGTGTATGTGATTAAAAGGGAAAATTTTAGATTGTATATATGCTACTAGAATAAAAATGAAAGAAAGAAAGAGAGAGATAGAGAAAGAAAGAGAGAAAGAGAGAAAGAGAGAAAGAGAGAAAGAGAGAAAGAGAGAAAGAGAGAAAGAGAGAAAGAAAGAAAGAAAGAAAGAAAGAAAGAAAGAAAGAAGGAAAGAAAGAAAGAAAGAAAGAGGGGGGAGGGGGAAGAGGGGAGGGAGGGAAGGAAAGAGAGAAAGAAGAAAGGAAGGAGGGAAGGAAGGAAAGAAGGAAGGAAGGAAGGAAGGAAGGAAGGAAAAGAAAGAAAGAGAAAGGAAGAGAGAAAGAGATGAAGTAAGGGAAGGAGGGAGGGAGGGGCCAGAGACTATAGTTAATAGTATAATTATTAAAATGTGCTATCATCAGTTGTAACAAATGTACCACATTAATGCAAGGTGTTAATAATGGGGTGATATAGGGGAACACTATTTTATGCATGACTTTTCTGTAAACCCATGACTTCTCTAATAAAAAATAAATAAAAATAACAAATTAATTTAAAAGTGTATATAAATCCAATAGACTGACAGGTGGAATAATAACAACCTATTTTACTTAATACATTTCCTTGTCTTTTACTTACCAATATCAATACCCCATCTGTTATTTGATAACCCTTTGGTGAGAATTTAATGACTATCGTTTTGCTACAATTCCTTATTTTTCACTCTCCTTAAGTTTAAACACACATTTCTTACATAAATATTTATTGAGGCTGATGGCTACGGCAGCCAATTCAACCCACAAAAAAATAGTCAATTCAGTAAAAAAGGTTGCCAAACCGAAAGGTTGGCATCATATATTTTGGCAGTGAAAGCATCCATTAAATAGTTATTTGATTGGCCAGCTTTTTACACTAAATTGTTTTGCTGTTACCACCACCATAGACTTTACAACGTATATGATTCTGGCAGGTTAAAAGATTTGGGCAATCCACTTCCCTGGGAGTTTTCCATTAGATCCCATGACCAGCTCCACACACTTGGGTTCTATTTACCCAAGTAGTAGAAACCTTCACAGACTATCACTATCTTCACTTTACAGATTCCGCAGTCCACTTTCATCTGCTCACAATTTGTGAAAGAACAAGATACTGCTCTGTATGTTTTTTTTAAAAATCATGTAATATCAGCTTCTCTTTCTTGAGCATTTACTGCTTACCAAGGTCTGTGCTCAGCATTTTTACAAACCTGACCTTGTCTATCCTCGCAAAAAACTTAAAGCGTAGGTATTATTATGCCCTTACAGAAGATAAAACAGCCTTAGAGAGGTGAAGCAACTGCCCAAGGCCACACAGCTAAGTGGCAGAGCCAAAATAAAAACCTATACTCCTACCTCATTTGTTTAATAGTACCACCACCTAGGTGGAATGCAGCTGATCAGATTCACTATAATTTATAGTTTGGGATAACTAGAAAATTACCCTTGACCAAGGCACTAGTTCACAAACTGTTCTGCCATATTCAAATGGTCCTGAAAGGCACTTCTAATTTAAGTACTTCTAAGTCCTTAGTTATAATTCTTAAACATCTTTAATTCTGGGATATTTATGTGGATTCGGTTATAAATAAATTCCCAATAGGTCCCCTTGTTAAGGAATACTGCACAGTGAAAGATGATTGCATTATATGTAGAATATATGAAGCAGTATGTCATAAGGCCAAAACCAGGAGTGCAATGTATGTTATCCATGAAGACTCATTTCCTTAGCATTTTCAAAGATTATTCTGAGATATCAAATTGCCATATTTCACACATTTCCCAAAAATGGCTGTCAATAAAATGTCATGCTTCAGATTGCTCATTTGTTTGCTTCTTTTTTCACAAAGTGCCTGGAGGACTTTGGACATGTGCTCCCTCTTTTTAAAATTCCCTGAAAGTACTTACTGTGGTGGTTGATTGCTGAAGCTCTAGTGACTGAAATGAGTAGGTAATTATGATGTTGAAAGCTTTCAACTTGCCCAGGGAAGTGTGATGACTACTTGAATTAGCTAACGAAAACATGTCAAGTCGCTGCCAAAAGATCTGTCACAAAAATCCATTTTATGCTATTGGGAAGTTACCAACAGTGTGAAAAATCAGAATGACCCTTAATAACTCTGACTAGACAGTCTGTGACTTCATCATTTGCAAGTAAAACTGGGTGTATATTTGAATCACAAAATGTTTTAAGAATAGGGAGATAGGGTGGGTGGCCATTACAATGTCCAAAACATTCCATTTCAATTGGAGCTGAACTTTTCCTAGCAAAATTGATTTAGCTAGTTACTTTTCTCTTCCCCATAAACTCCAAAGCTGGTTCCAGATTAATAAATAACATTAATGGTAGTAAAGCTGCTAACATTTATCAAGGCTTACTATATATAAGGCACTTTGCTAAGTACTTTGCATTTATTAGTTCATTTAATCCTCACCAAAAACCTATCAGTTAGCTACTATTTTTCTCCCCATTTTAAAGATGAGGACTAAGATTACATAATTTGCCCAGAGGCATTCAGCCAGTAAGTGACAGTAGCCAGTTCTCATTTATTTCTGCATCACCAACCACATCCCAGGCCCTAGGGCAGGCCCTGGAGAGCCATAACGATCTAGGCAGACACAGCCCCTCTTCTGGTGAAGCTTACCATTTAGACTTACTCTCAGGTCCGACGCCAAAATCCACGCTCTTAGCTCCTAACCACCACACCGACCCATGACCAGGAGGTATATTCATGGCTCATTTCATTCAGGCACTTTAAATATGTTATTTCTCTCAGTCCTCAGAACAGCGCATACAGTAGCAAAACCGAAACCCGGATCCAAGGTTAAACCACACAACCTTCCTCAACAGCAGTGAAGTCTCACTTTGGCCTCGGAGGCTGCCCAAAGCTGGCCATCATTTCTCGGCACTTTCTCTTCGCATTCCCATCACCCTTCCCCAAGAACTTGTTACCTCAAACCCCAACTGTGAAAATTCCCTCCTGGCTTGTCTCAAATGTGCCTGCTTCTCTCACTTTCTGTCAGTCCCAAAACACTGGCTTCATCATGCAATTTCCCCTACGCAGAAACCCTCACTGTCTCACACACACACACACACACACACACACACACACACACACACCTGCCCCTGACTCCCTGACTCTCTGTCTACCCAAAAGAGTCTCACTCCTGATCTCAGCATTCATAGCTTCCACCATTTGGGCCCTGTCCCCTTTCCAGACTTTTCACTCCTGCTCCTTGGTATGATCTGCTGCTCAGGCACACCCTTCTCCCACTGCCCCTCACTTGCTCTGCTAGCACCCACCATACTCAAGAGGAGGAGGAGGAGGAACTGGGAAGGGCCTCTGCTCCTGTGGGCCTCTGGCCTGGAGGACCCGCCTCCCTTTCACAAGTCGGCACTGCACAGCTGACTTTCACTCGTTCAACGCACATGGGTTTGAGCACCTATTTATCTCGGACACAGAGGAGTTAAAAACAGAGGCTTTGCATGCAAGGAGTTCATTGTTGTAAGAAGTCATGCCGGGGAAGCGGATGTGGCTCAAGTGGTTGGACTCGCGTTTACCATATGGGAAGCCCTGGGTTCGATTCCCGGGGCCTCCTGGTGAAGGCAAGCTGGCCCGGTGAGCTGACAGCCCGCGCAGTGCAGTGAGCTGGCGCAGCAAGATGATGCAACAAAGAGAGACAAGCAGACACAGGAAAATGCACAGCAAATGGACACAGTGAGCACAAGCAGCAAGGGGGGGGGGATAAATAAATAAAAATAAAATAAATCTTTGAAAAAAAAGAAGTCATGCCATCAAATATGTGCAAAATACTAGCAATAATAAAAGTATGTGAAGGTAGAGAGGCATCTTGGGACAGAGTTAGTAAATAACTCCACCTGGGGCAGAGGCCAGGCAGGATAGGCTTCCTGAAAATCGATATGTGTACCCAAGGCAGTCACATAGGATGAAGAATAAGACGATGAGTCAAGGAATGACTTTTTATAAATAATTTATAGTTTCCTTATCTACCCTGCTCAGTTCACAAGGTAGTTTTGAGACTAAAATATGATAGGAGAGTTCATCAAAAACTATAAGGCATACCAAAATATGTTATTACTGTGCAAATAAATTTGCCTCTCCAGTTAAATCTTAAATTCTTGAGAGGGAGAAACTGATACAGAAAGTTGACGCTATAATTCTGGCCTTTAGGCCATTTTCCTGCTTGAGCCTTCCAGTGCTTTCCCACAGGACTGAGAAAAAAAATCCAGACTTCTTTTCATGGCCTGCAAGGCGTTAATAAACAGGCTCTTCTCTACTTTTCTGTCCTTTGCTTATTCCAAGTCATCACTCCAGCATCCTTTCTTGTCCTTGAGAATGCTAAGCGTGTTCCCACCTGCGGGCCTTGATTCCTGTATTGCCCTGCCGGGCCTGTACTGCCCACAGATCTTGTGCGGCCAGCAACTTCTCACCACTCACCTGCCCCTCAAAGAGGCATCTCTCTCCCACTACTCCTCACTCACGCTATCATTTTGCTTTATATCCTTCATAGCACTTATCATTACCAGAAGTTATCCTACTACACTCTAAGTTCCACGTCCTCCATCACATTCCCACTGCCTACATCATGGCCTGACAAAGGAGAGAAGTTCACTATTTGTTGAATGAATGAATTTCTAAGGTAATTTTGGACAAATTGGTGAATCTGATTTTCTATCAAGCAAAGTTGGTATTGGGAAGTATCAATGCCATTCCTCCCACTATAATAAGATGTTCTTCAAAAATGTGAAGACCAAATTTTCATTCCAGGCCTTATTAAACCACAGGTATATGGACCTGGCCTTCTCAGGACAAATTCTCCCCCAGTCCGTATGAGGTTACTCTGGACTTCTGCTGTGCCTTTGCATTTACCTCTCTGCCTGGAATGCTCTCTACCTCTCTACCTGATAACTTTGACTTAGGATTCAAACTTGTATAAAACATCCCCTCCAAGTCTAACTTTCACCAGACTCTGTCACTTATCCATGCCTTACATATTCATTTCCCTCCACCAGGAATTACTCTTATACTGTATTCTTCTATAGAACTCCTATCCATCCTTCAAAACCTCCTCCAGTGTTACTGCCCCTGTTAGGTCTATGAATCATCTCCAGTCCAGAAAGAATCACTTCTTCCTCTGGGCAAGGTCTCTACTTTGAACACGTCCATTTTTGTACTTTTCCTACTCTGTTTTCAAATATAGGATCTGTCTTCCCCACTAGATTAGTGGTTTTCAACCCCAGGGCAATTTTGCCCCCTAGGGAACATATGGCAATGTCTGCAGAAATTTTTGACTGTTACAACTGAGGGAGTGGGTAGAGCTACTGGCATTTAGTGGGTGGAGCATGTGATGCTGCTAAACATTCTGCAAAGCACAAGACAGTCCCTACAATAAAAAACATCCAACCCAAAATATCGCTGATGCCAAGGTTAAGAAACCCTGTCCTACAGGGCACACCTGGTGCAGGCTTCTAGGGAGTGTGAGAGTGATCATTTTTTCATAATGTGTTGTATCAGTGGGTGGAGACCCATATAATGAGTGAGAAGGTATTGGGCTTCCATCCTGGGGAGGACCAATACGTTCTCAAACATAGGGGCGGGAGTCTTCTCAAGAGCATGGGTGGTTCCTAATAGGGGAGAACTAACCAGGGTGTCAAGACCACAGTGTTGTAAGTAACTATGAATCTTGTCATCCAAGGAGTGAAGCCAGGTGGTCACCGTGGGCCCTGAGGGGAGAGGGAGGGAGGAATAGAATAGATGGAACCGGGGGTATTTAGTGGACAATGGAAGTGTTCTGCATGATCTTGCAATGATGGGCACAAGCCATGTTAAATATTATCAAAATTTATGAAAGTGTACAGTTTAAAATGTAAACCATAATGTAAACCATGGACCATGGTTAGTAGCTATGCTTCACTATTTGTGCATCAGTTGTAACAAATGTACCATCCACATATAAAAAGGTATTAATATGGGAAGGGGGAAAAGGGGGAAGATGTTGGGTATATGGGAGTCCCCTGCGTTCTGTATGTGACTTTACAGTGACCTACAACTTATTTGAAAACAAAATGAAAAAAAGTAAGACACTGGGCCATCCCAGTATCCTCAGGATTGGGGAGTGAACTATGGACTAGAGTGGACTTACTGGTATTCCACTATAGACATATTGTGATTCTAGCAATGGAAGAAATTACATTGATGTGGAGGCAGTGACCACTGGAGGCTCTGGGGGTAGGGGGAGGGAAAAACAGTTATAATACAGAGGTTTTTTGGGGACTTAGGAATTGTCCTGAATGACATTGCAACAACAGATATAGGCCATTTTATATCGTCCCATATCATGCAGAACCGTGTGGGAGAGAGTGTAGACTGCAATGTGAACCATGGTCCATGCTCAATGGCAAAGCCCCAGGATGCATTTATCAATTGCAATGAATGTGCCACACTAATGAAGGATGTTGTTTATGTGGGAGAGTATGGGAGGTGTGGGGAGTGGGGCATATGGGAATCCTTATATTTTTTGTGTAACATTTATGTAATCTAAGTATCTTTTTAAAAGTTAAAAAAAATTTGTTTTTAAAGTAAGACACTGGGGAATAAATGGAAGAAAATGTCAGTGTACATATAGGACAACAGACATTACAGTGATGAAAGGCAAAATGTCAAAAAAATTTTAATATTTTTCATTATTTTTAATATCTCAATTTTTAAATTTCATTTTATTTTTAGTTTTCTTTAAATTTTTATCTATTTTGTTTCTTATATTTAAACCTACCATTATTATTTCATTTTCCTATTAATTGTATTTGGCTATTTTATTGGCTTCATTTTTGAAGTAGCTTTAGATCACAGAAGGGTTGCAACTGGGGCAGGGGAAGATCATTGGTGTGGGGTGTCAGTGATGGGGGATACATGGGAGGAAGTTTACCTGGACATACATATAAGGTATATAAATGTGTTCAAATATTCATGGGGCATTGTCACAGTGGGTGGAGATTCACACAATAACCGAGAGAATATTGAATTCCCATCCTGGAGAGCTCTGCCACGTTCTCTAATGTAGCAGCAACTGTCCCCCAAGTGCAGGGGCACTGACTGGCAAAGGAAGGTAGCAAGATCTAAGTGGTTTTGAAGATGCTTTTAAGAGGTGACTCCACAAAGATGGATACCCCAAAAGTGGCAGCAAAGCAGAGAGCCATCTGACTTCAGGCTTGCCCAATGAGGTGCTCAGTGGGAACAAGCTTGGGCTGGATGTAAAGGAGCCTGGCCCTGGTTCTCCAAACACTACTTGGGGTTATTTAGGCAAAGGAGAGGTCCAGGTAATGAGATGGAGGTTGAATTTCCTAGTAGCCCGTCAATATGGAGGCTCTGAGTCTGATTTCATTTGATACCAGAAAAATTAAGAAATAGAGATATTCTTTCACATCTGAAAGTGTGTACTGAGTTTCTTACCTACTGCAAAGGCCTTCACTGATCAGTACAGGCTGAGTTTGGAATGCCTTGAGGTCTTCCTTTTCATATTGCAAGGGAGAAACTAGCTAAGGCAGTGTTCTTCAACTTGCTTGTTCCTTACAGAAAAAGAGAGTTTATAGATGCTTATAGTGTGTCACAAGCCTAGAATTTTTTTAAAAACCTGAGTTTGAATCCTGGAGCTATGCAGCTTTAGGCAACCCACTAAATTTCTATGAGCCCAAAATCAATAAGATGCAAATAACATCACCACCTAGGGCTGTCCAGAACATGAAAGAAAGCCACGTGCATGAAAATGCTATATGAACTGTGAAAAGTCCTAATATCAACAATTTCTTTCTAAGCAGGGGAGTTTTGGTCTTATTTTCAAGATCTGGCTATAAAACCTGTTCAGAATGAGCCAAGAAGACATCTGTTTATCAATACACATGCTCAGTGTCATGGAGGGGAAGGAAGTTCCCTCTCCTCAATCCTGTAGCTCTTGCAGTAATCAAGTCATCTTGATCTAAAAGACTTGGGGAAGATTAACTCCAAACTACAACCTCGTTCCATACCCCATGCTCCCTTTCCCAGTACTCCTTTATATGTCCTGATTACATAAAGTAGGCTAACAGCTGGGACAAACAAATCACCAAACTTTTAGTAGCTTAACACTGCAGAAGCTTATTTCTTGATCATGTAACTACCAATGCAGGTCCATGTTAGAGGAGGATGGAATGGGTGGGTATTCTGCTCCATGCAGTCATTCAGGAATCTTAGCTGCCAGTGGCTCTGCCATCTTCTTCAACATGTGGCTTCTACGCTCACCTTGGGAATCAACATCAAGTTGGCAGATAAGAGGAGAAAGTGGGTGGAGAAGGCACACACTCACTCCTTAAACATGTCAGCCTGGAAGTGACAAGTGCATTACTTCTGCTCACATTCTACTGGTGAGACCTAGTCACATAGCCCCATCAAGATGCACAGGCAGCTAGAATATGTCACCCTTGCTTTCCAGGAACACTTTCACACAATGAAAAGCAAGCAGAGAAGCAAGAAGCATTGATGGATAACTAACCATCTCTGCCACACACACTAAGTATCATCTACTGGCTTGATATTTTAGATTCCTCTCCATAGTCTCCAAACATCATCTTCACTGCTACCACCACCATTCTCCTGTGCCTTTGACTTTACTGCTCTGTGTGGGCTGCCCCTACTTCCCTGTGCCTGTCACTATAAATCTTTCTAGCCTAGCTCCAGTCCAGTGTCCTCCATGAAGCCTTCTCTGATCCATTCTGGAGGAAGTAATTGCTCCCTCCTCTGACCTCCATATCCTTTTGCATGTTCCATTACAGCACTGGTGGTCTACATGGCATTTTGTTTCTATTTATCCAAATCAACTCCCTTACTCTCAAGCTCTTGGAAGGTGCCCCATGTTTCATTCATCTCTTTGCCTTCTACAATATACAGTATCATGCCTGGCATGTAGTTAGTGCTCAGAACATGGTGGCCAAATGACACTTCAGGGGCATGAGGCCACACATCCATCACTCTTGCCTGATGGAAGCTCCTTGCCTGTGAAGAAGTAAGAGGAACAATGGCTGTTCCTTCACCATTTCCAAGCAAACCCTGTAAGTTCCCATTACAGCTATTTCTACTTTTTCCACTCAAGACAGCAGGTGTTTCCTGCCATGCTATTCAATGCTACCTTTTATGGAACATAATGGAAGGACTTTGAGTGACATGGCTTCTGATTTTCTCTATCATTGATGCCCATGTAACTAAAAGACAACCTCAAAACCACCAACTAATCAGAACCCAGAGCCATGAGCCTGGACAGGCAGAGTGGACAAGTAAACCTCCACAGCATAGCCCTGGAATGTTAGGCCAGGAAAAGAAAATTTATTTTATTTGTTTAGAAAAGTCATTTGTGAAGCTCTGGTTGGCCATATTTCTAGCATTTAAAGATATGATCTAAATTCCTGGAGAATGTGATAAATAGTGATACATGCCCATGATAGAATTCTCTGCTGCCTTTAAAAAAAATATGTTTATTTTTGGTATTAAGAGATGATATATTACATGAAATAAGGAAGTTACAAAATATAATCTTACTTTTGTAAGTGTATGTATATGTTATGTTTTATATATACATGCATGCACATGTATTTGTATATATTTGTATATGTATGTGTATTTACATTTATATATTTTATATATTATATGCAATAGAATATCAGCACAACCTGGCAGAACCAAGGTGTATCTGACTGATTTTATCCTTAGTGCTCAACACAAAGATGGTAAGAAATATTTCATAATTGAGTAAGAGTATGTGCCATGGAAAAAGACTGGAAGATTATACACCAAGGGAATGACAATGGTCATCTCTGGGTTTCAAAACTATTTGCCTTTGATTATCTGTATTTCTAGAATTTTATCCAAGACAGAGTATTATTTGTACTAAAAATAAAATAATGGATGAAGAGGAAATGTTCTGAGTCTAAATGCACACAGTGAAATGGTGAATTTTCAGCCCAAATATATTTTATCTAAACTTCACCAATAAAATGAATAAATTTCCATTTTACTTGGGAGAACTGAAAGAGCCATAGAGACACAAAGTGGGGTAATAAGAGAGAGAGGTCATGTCCAGATGTTCAGGGCAGGAGAGAACCTGAAGAAGAGGTGTTGCTGGAGACAGGTCTAGGAGGACGTGTACACTTTTCAGTGAGTGGGTGGGAAGAAGGAGAAGTCATCTCAAAAGGAAGACATGATTGATAATGGCACGAACACTAGGATGTATGAAGTGGACTTCAGTGACACTGTGTTGGAATATACTCAGGTCTTTATAATAAATGAAATTGGAAAGGGGATATGGTCTAATTGTGGGTGGCCTTGACTTTCGGAAGGTCAGGAGTTAGAACTTTGCCCTGTGGGTGGTAGGGAATCATCCTTACTTGGCTAACAGAGTACTGGTCTGGCCAATGTGCTGTTTGGCAAAGATTTACCTGCCAGCTGGTTGTAGCCTAGAGAGATTGGTTAGAAAGCTCAGGTAATATTGCAGGTCTGAGGTGATAATGACCTGGATAGGGGCGGGGAGGGCAGAAATAAACCACAGTGACAGATGTAAGAGACTTTATGAATAAGGAATCAATAGGACTTAGAGGCTGCCTGTGGCAGCCCAGGAGGCTGCAGGCCCAGTGAAAACTACTGTGTACCCTTGCGTTTCTCCCCTGAGGTAAAATCAGGTAAAAATAAACATCTAGAGCATCTTTCAAGAGAGTCTGTGTAGGCAGCAAGGTCAGTCAAGAACTTTGGTTTGGGAGGAGTATTGTTTGTTTTCCAGTTTCCTGGGGGTAGTGCTGTGGGCATTTGAAGGTAGAAAAGAATGAGACAGTGAAGAGAAGACTGAAGATGAAGGGGAGATGGGTGACTGAGGGGACTTTCCCAGAAGCAGAGCAGAGGAAAGGGAAGACATCCTTGCCTCTGAGACTGAAAGGAAAATGAGAAGTTGAATGATCTGAGGTAGAAAGGAGGAACTGGGAGCTCACATGCCATCAGATAGCTTCTATATTCTCTGTAAAGGATTTTGGAGAACACCCACCTTGCAAGGAGGGGTTGAAACATCAGCGTGAAAAGAGTCTCAGAGAAACAGAAGATGAAAAAAGGCCAAACTGTGGGCCAGGGTTACAGGACTCTGCACTCGTTCTTCTAATGCCATGAAGCCCAGGTCCCTTAGCAAGGAGGATCAGAGCTGGGAGCAGCATGGCAAGTCAATAGAAAGTCATGGTAAGGGCCAGGACACAGAGGGCGGTTGAGGCTAAGATGGGCAAAGAGAAGGGGATGCAAGGCCTGGGTGAGTTGAGAGGGGCTGAGTGATAGGAAATCATATCTGCTTTCAAACCCCAAGCATGACCTTTGGTGTCTATGGGTGACAATGTCTCATGTACAAGTCCTTGACCAAGACCATGGATGGACATGGTTCCTCAATAAAATGGTAAGGAGGCCTCTTAGGAGGGCTGCAAGGAGAGAAGTAGTTCACCTGAAATGGGGAACAGCATCAGTTGGTGGGGTTTATTCTCCTCTACTTTCTAGGATCCTCAAAAGGAACCAGTGAATATATATGACAGGGTGGAGACCCAAAGGGATGAAAACTGTAGTGGCCAGGAATAAGCTAAGCTGATATGACATGATGAAGAAAAAAGAAGGCACTGGAGGCAAAGAGCTGAGGAAGGGTCCAAACCAGAGACCTGAGTGTGCAGACCGACAGAGGCCCAGGGTGAGAGGAATCCCTAGGCTTCGTCCAGCACCCAGGAATAATCTCCAGGGGGCCCTGTGAGAGCCCAGGTCCCAGGTTCATTAGATGTCAGATCTATTGACAGCTATGGGAGACTAGATGTTATGTTAAATTCATGTTACAATTCCTATTAATAATAACAAGAGCTAACATTTCTTGAATGCTTTCTATTTGCCAGAATCTTTAAAGGCATTATCTCATTAAGTTCTCACACTAATCCATTTTCTGGAAAAGGAAATTGAGATATAGAAAGATTAACATTACCTTTCATGAGATCACAGAGCTAATAAGTGAAGGATGAATGGAGCCCAGATTTCCGTAGAGCCTAGACTCTGAAGCACTAGGCTTTTCTGGGGGTGATTGCAAAAAGGATGCGCCAGCAAGGCCAAAAGGTGATGACTTTCCAGATAATTGTGTGGTAATTCAGGAGCCCTCTTGCCAGGGGCGTCTGCAACACTCAGGTTACCCAGATATAGACCTAAACGCAGTTTCTAAATCAGCTACAACTGAAAAGAAAAATCGATTGAAATGCCTGTGTTTGGTAGAATAACTCTAGCAGCATACTCAGCATCAAAGACAGCCCAGATTAAAAGGAGACAACGCTTAAAGGGCTTCCCAGCCACACCGACAGCTCCCACAAAGCCAGTGGGGACATGCTTCAAGGTGACTCCATTTATCACCCTTCTGCAGAGATCATGGTGTGGACCTCCTAATATCATCATATCCTGGGGACTGAAGGCTCCCAGGTCACCACCTTTAATATTGGTTGTGACTGGGAGTTATTTGGAGTGTGTAACACCTTGTATCAGCTTGGATTGGAGGAAAAGCAGAAGAGACAGATATGGGTTCATAATAACATCTTTCCAGCAACTTATTATATTTGTGTGCTCTCCACCAGGAGCTCCCACCTGCCTGCTCATCCCGACCAATGGGGAGTAACTGTCCCAATGAATAAGATCTGTTTTTAGGATTAGGAGTCCAGAGTTTTAGTTAGCATACCTATAAACAGAGTAAGAATATTACATGCCAAGATCCCCATCTACACAGCATGGGATGAAACAAGGCCACAAGGCTTTTACATCTTTATGTAAAGTTGTAAAAAGAAAGAAGAAAAAGAAAGAAACAAAGGGAGAGGGGAGGGAAGAGAAGGGGAGGAGAGGGAGGAAGAAAGGAAGAAAGAGATCAGTTCTGTGTTTAGCACATGTCAATAAAAATACCTAAAATTCTTTACAATTTTAAATGCAACTTTTTTTTTCTTAAGTTCAGTTAAATAGCTCCAGATATACAGAATCCATGTCTGATTCACCTTTCTGTTTGTCATTTATCAAGCTCAATACCTGGCACTCAGTAAGTCCTGAATACATCTTTGATAAATGGGAAACCTGTTGGTGTTGCTACATGAAACCTGATCTTTAACCAGACATCAAAGTGTGGTAATCAAACCTCATACTGAGGCAGGATAGAATAGAGACCTAAGTAGGAAGGGGGCAGAGTACCTAATAAGCCTGGTAAGAGAAACTGAGGCATTGGCCTGCTGGCTAGCATTGGCCTGCTGAGTTACACAGGCAAGTTAGGATGGGGCGACTTACAGCACACACCCTGCAGCTTGCAGCACACACGCCCAAAGGCTGAGTGTTTCAGAGGCAGCCAGCTAAGAGGGAAGGGGCAAGACGGGCACCACCACCACCCACCCACAGCTTTCAGGTTACGCCACACCTCATGAACAGTGACATCATGCCTTGTGGACAGTGACCAAGCGCAAATCACCACTGGTCAACATGCCCTGCAGAGGTCATGGACAGCAGCCAGAAGCCAATCGTCACCTGACAGCAACATCCACACCCCTAGGCACCCCACATCCCTGGGTCCCCACACCTTAAGCCCTTGCTTATCAGTGCAGACCGTGGAGTTCTGTACCGCCATAAAACAGGACCCCAGGGAAGAGCTCCACATTTCTCTCCCTTAAGGATGCCTGCCTCCATGTCTGAAGGGGTGTCCTTCTGTTCTCTTGCTTTACCCACCCCCAATAAATTCTCTACTTGCTTAATTCATTTGTGACTCATCCTTGAATTCTTTCTCGTGACGAAGCCAAGAACCTAGACACCGACCACTGGCTCTGATAACAATATCTGAGTCACACACAATCTAACTCATCACAGTCTTTCTCCGTGGCCCCATGGATTGAGTGGACCAGGAATCATGCCATCATTTTTAGAGCCTTAGTAAAAATCCATTGTAAATGGTAGCACCTAAATGTTTTAGCTGTGACTGATTCCACCAAGATTGTAAAGCAACAACCAAAAACTCCATATTCTTTTGGAAGCACTCAGAATTACTCTGTAATCACCCTGAAACACTCCTGGGAATGCAACTTCTAATGGACCTAGCCCTCATGTAAGTAGACCCTTTTAAAGAATCATAATACTCAGAGCCAAAAGGGCTTTTAGAGACTATCTAGTTCAACCCTCTTAGTTTACAGAGGAGGAAGCATGGACCCCAGAAGACAGGGGTCTCTTCTGTAGTCACACAGCCAGTTGGTGACAGACCAACCGGGATGAGATGCCCAGCCTGTGTCCCCACTTTTCACCACTCTAATTCCTACTCCTTCTCAGCTCTCAACTTAAAGCCTTCACTGACCTCCAGATTACATCTTCCTCCTACTCTCTTCATGGTACCCTTGATCTCTCCCTTGTAATTGTACATTTGTTTGTCAGGACTATGTGTTAAATATCTGTCTCTCTGCCAAGACAATATAAAATCAGTAGCTTGCCAGGTACAGAATAGTAAATAAACATTTGTGGAATAAGTAAATGAGTGGATGAGTGAATGAATGAATGAACAAACAAATCCTTCAATGTTCTTTCTATTATAATACACAGCCTTCATTTTATTTATTCCTCTATCTTTTTATGATTTCCATCTACTCCAGAAAATTGATAAGAAAACCTTAAAGACCAAAAGAAACAAAGTCTTTTAAAATAAATACATGAATAAGAGCTTCAAGATGTACTAAAAACAAAACCCTCAGATATCATTTTTGGGGTTCCTTAATTCTTCCAGAACTAGGACCACATTTTCTTGATCTCTTTGCTCATTGCTTAACACATAGAAGGGAGTCAAAAAGAATTTATTGAATAAAGGAATGAAGAAAGGAATAAAATGTACACACTGTGCTTATGCCCAATAAGCTGCAATATCACCGGAAAATTTTCTTTTCTCCAGGATGAGCCCTTTGCATCCTCTGCTCAGAGCCACATTCTGACAACTAAGTAGGAGGTTGATTGTACAGCATTTGAAGCCAAAGTGAGACCTTGGTCTCAGTTTCAAGAGGTTAAGGAGCCTTGTGTCCTCAAAGGTGAGAATAAGTTGGGGGTCACAGAGAGGACGAGCAGTACACCAACCCCCGCCCGCCACAGCCACAGGGACTCTGGAGCCAGGCTGCGGCTCTCTGTGTGTAAACCCAGACACACTGCAGCAACACTGGCCCGACAACCACTGAGGAGAAGCCACCCACCGCTCCAAAAGAGCCACCACACAGCCAGGCTGGCCTGACCTAAAAGCCCTTCAAACAGAAAATGCCTCTCTGTGTTTCAGAGAGACAATCGGAGCCACCCCCGTGGCAGCCTTAGGTTAAGTCCACGAAAGCAAGGGTTAACATCCAGTGCCATGCGGTGAAAGCACCACCTGTATTATGTTAAACCCCCTTTATATAAAAGGAAAAATACAAAAAAGGGATTTTTGTGCAGAAAATCCCTACCCTTTCCGATCGATGCTTCCTACCAGTAGGGCATCTGGTAATTTCTGATTCAGTCTCCTGTAGCCTTTACTTCAATGACAGGGCACAGCAGGCCAGGGCAGACAGCAGCCAGGCTCCCCTTGGCAAACCATCAGGCCCGCCAAGAGGTGGGAGTGCTGGGGAGTGATACACAAAGCAGAGAGGGATGTCACTGTGGGTCGCCCTGGGACTGCTTTAAGCCGTGCCCAGGTCCTCAATCATAGACTTCCAGTTCAAAGGGCTGTTAGGCTGCTGGTCAAAGATCTCATTTCAAGGTGGTAGTCACCTCTGGCCTTTCAGCAGACAGCAAGCCCTCTGTCCATCCATCTTAGAGCAGCTTGACACTAGATCCTCTACCCATTTTACAGCCAGTGAACATTCCCTATTGATTTATTGATCCATGCCTGCCTGTGGTGGGAGCTCAGAACAGACTGTGTGCACTCACAGCCTCCCACATGGATTTTTTTTCCTCCTTTCTTTTCTCCTTTTTATGCAAGGTGTGTTAACAGTCCAGGGTGCAGCAAGAACCAGAGCACGTAAGAGCCCAATTTACTCGTCGTGAATGTGCCCAGCTCCAGCTGGTCGGTCGGGTCTGCTTGTCTTTTTCTGTCTTTTTCATTTTGTCCCAAACTCTCGAAAATACCAGTCCTTCATTCAGTTTTGTTTTGTCTAGTCTATCCCTCCTTTCCTTTAAATTCAATATGGAACAAGAAAGGAGAATGGAGTTAGGAGAACTAGCATATTCTTTTTCTTTATTGTCATTTTGCTGTCACATCCTATTTAGGAAGTAAGAGCTTGAGTCTGGCGCCTTAGACCACTCGGCCATCCTGACACACATGTCACATCCTATTTAGGCAAGCACCTTATTTCCAAAAACAAAAGAGTTCCTCCTCACCCTTGGCTTTTGAATAAGCAATGTTCCATTGCTTTGAATCATTTATAATTCAATTCTGAGTCATTCTGATTGCACCAGTTTCTCTTCTGGATGCTCATTCTTACTGGAATTTCATGAATGAATATTTGGAAGGCATGATATCTGTGTGGTTCTTAAGCTTCTTTAATCTGCAGCGCAAGGTTAAGAAAAGTTCATGTGAAGTAAATCCTTTCCTTCAAGAGAGACAGAAAGCACAAAATCCTTATAAACACCGCACATCTACCAGGTATGAGATGCAAGAAAGAAATCACTGGGACAACAGCTAGTATGTCTTATAAGCAGACCACATGGCTATGCTTAGCAATAATTACTCCCAAACATCTCGGACAGGATGTACAAATCACACCCCTGGATCCCACGGTTCTTCACTGCCTTTGGAGTTTTCGGTGAAAGGGATCATTTATCTCTTTATATTAACTAGATGAAAGGATGACTCTGGTGTATTATGAGCAAAATATCATGTTGATCTGGATGCTGGATACCGAGGTGACATCATACACAAATAGATTTTCTAAAAATAATAATTGTTTAGCTTAAAGTAAATAAATCATTTGTTTTGCTTATTTTAAGCAAGTAAAATAAGCAAAATAAGAGCACAACAAAAGCAAAATTTCCCAAATAAATATACACACTGGGGGAAAGGCTACCCAGAATGTCTGTTATCCAGCCTCATTGTTCTAGAAATTTCTGAAAGTATAAGGGATAATTTCAGGCCCCAGTGGCTATATAGCTCCATTTTAATCCAGCCCCCTGACCACTGCAAAAAAACAAAAACAAAAAACAAAACAAAACAAAACCTTCTCATTGCACTTGGAACTCTCAGTTGTATATTTGTCAAAATGACCCAACTTGACCAAAATAAGCTAGTTTCCTATGATTCCATTCACTGATTTAATCATATAAGTATGTTACAGATTTTTTGTGTTTTTTAAATTTCTGGTATTTAATCCTTTTTTTAATCTGACTTCAATGTCCCAATAGTAAACAAAGTGAGAAAAGACCATTAAAAACAAAATAAAAGAAATGTATATTGAAATAGATTACTATTTCTCATCTATCAATTAGCAAAAATAATAATAATTCATAAAACTGGTTGGTGAAATAAACATCCTGCAGGCAGTGTAAATTGATAAACCATTTTGAAAAATAATTGGACAGTCTATGTCAATAGTCTTTAAAATGCATACATCCTTTTGATCTACTCTAAAGAAATACTTCTAAATAATGAAAAAAAATATTTATACTTAAAGAGGTTCACAGCAGTGGTGCATGAATATAGGTAAAAAAGGAAAAATTTCAAAACTATGGGAATGATTAAGTAAATTGTGGTATAGTCACTAAATGTAATAAGCCTTATAAAGTATGGAAGACTGTGAAGAATATATAATGAGGAGGAATTCCTCTACTATAATATTAAGTAGAAGACACTACCAAATATTATCAACAATATAATTATAACTATGAGGATGGAAATGGGAACAGAAAAAACATACTGGAAAGAAATATTCTGATGTCAGGTTTAGATAATGAGATTAAAAATCTCATCTTTTTTCTCTTACCTAATGTTCTTTCAACTTGCTTGTATAACTTTTCTAATAGAAATAAATACAAAAACTTAGGAAAAGTGGAACAATAACTCGTCCTTTGTTTTAGTTTCCTTGGCTGCTCAAGTAAATATTTGATTTTTCCTAACTGAGAAGTCACCTAAGGAGCAGAGATAGGGAAATGGGATATTTGTTTTGGTAAATGGTTTTGAAAGTAATTGAGATTTTCCCCATAAATGATAGAAAGCTTTTCAGCAGTGGATATCCAGCAAACAAACAATAGGACAGAAATTGCTAGATATTTTATGAGAGCATACAGTCTAGCAGAAAGGGATTTTGGTCAAAAGTTCTGGATTCTAGACCCAACACTGCTATTAATTGGTCTGAGGGGGAAAATCACTGAACTTCTCCATACTTCAGTATTTTTTTCACTTAAACAAATAAAATCACTTATTCTAAATCCATAAACATAGAAAATAATGATAGGCCATTGGATAAATGGGCAAAATACCTCTTATCACTCCACTCCAGCCCTCAATTTCCCCCCAGAATAATTATTATTTGATCTGTTGTCACACTTCATCTTATTGGACTGGCCACTTAATAAAGCAGCCCCTCAGTTTTGTCATCTAGATCAGTGCCAGTCAAGATGTCAGTCACCCCTGTTGCAGGATGACTGTCCTGACTTCCAGAGCACACACCCAGGCTGATGCTGAGCCCACCTCCTTCCTGTGCTGACCAATGGCACAGGCCCTCGGGGGGGGTGTGGTGGGAAGAGAGGCTGAGGCAGTCCATTGATCTGCTATATATCTGGGAGCTGGCCTGTGAGAGCAAACAAAACTGAACTATAAGCCCAGATGTCCCAGCAAGAAAACAAAGGTTGAACCGAGGCATACCTTTAACATTAAGTAAACAGTTGGTCAGAATTTTTTCTACCTGGGAATCTCTTATGATGGAAAGTTACCGTCACCTGATCTGAGCAACATGTGAACAAGTTACCCACAAAAATGGCCAGAAGTCTAAGTGGTCATTCTTTTTGCCAAAACAAATGCCATTGCTTCTTCCTTAGCTGTCCCAAAAGTCCAGATGGCCAAGTCACTCTTAAGAGTTACAGAGGTAGGTCTTGAACTTACTATATTATTCAACCAACATCGATCAAACTCCAAAATGTGCTAAGCTAAGGGGATGCAAAGAAGAATAGGTACAATCATGGTGTCTGAGGAGTTTGCAGACCACTGGAATAATAACCAAATGCCACACTTAGCATCCTGTACAGAATCTGCTGCTTTCAAGGCAGTGCTGCATTTAACCTCCCAGCAATACTACAAGGTCTTGCCAGGGGAAAAATGTCACAATAAACAATTGGGCATAGGCTGTCAGAGTGAAGAAGGAACGTGATTATTACCAAAGGAGTACTCTTCCTTCCTCAATGTTTAGGACAGGCAAATATCCCAAGAGGGAGGAGAAAATGGGCAGAGAATGTGGCAGGCTCACAAAGTTGAAAAAGTGTATGAGAATCGGTGTGAATAAATCACAGCATGCTATGCTCTTGTGCAGAGGAAAGAAATACATTTCCATGTTCCCCACCACAATGTGCCCTGAGGGACACAGATAAGAGTGTTAAGGAGAAGTAAAGTCCCTTGGGACCCTTAGTTCCAGAAGGGAGGGTGCCTGTCTTTGCCTAGGAATACTTCACACCCAACTCGTCTGGTTGCAGGATTCCAGCACCATCAGTCCAGGGAGCCAAGCATTGGTAGGAGAAGCCCTAGAGTGGACTCACCCAGCTGCAAATCTGATGCTTATTTTTCTCATCAAATGGTCCAGAGTTCATACACCAGGAAACTTTTTCCCAGAAAGCAGAGAGCCCTCTGCTCAAATCAACTGCTACCCCTGAGGAAAAATCAGACAATGTCAGAGTTGGAAAGAAACTTAGGTATCATTTTGTCCAGTCCCCTCATTTCATAAATAGAAAAACTGAATTCCACAAAAAGATCACACTTTGCCAAAGGCCACTCAGCAAACCTCCTAACACTGTGAAATGAGTCAAGGTATACACATCTACTCACATACATTTGTGCATCCATTCATCCATATCATCCAAGAGCAAGCAAGTGGACACTTAGCAACCACTTGCCTAAACTGTCAACTGGTCATTTTAAGGACTACCTGTATGTACTAGGTGTAACTATCATTTGTACTACAAAGGGAATATGGCTGAGCAGGGTACTTCTCGCCCATACCTATATTGTAAATATGAGTTGGGGAATAAGCAAACACAAATGTAGACACTAACATTATCTTAAAATGATTTCACCAATGTTGGTATTTGTATCCTTCATTGATTAGAACTTGCTTTCAGCTTACTCATGGCTTAACGACTGTTTAAAAAGAAAATAGATCAGGTGATGAATGAGGATTGCGGTTAATAGGACAAATACAAGAACGTTTTTCCATGAACTAGAACAAATGTATGTCACTATTACAAGGTGTTAATAATATGGTGATACATGGGAAAATACAGCTAACGCAACTTATGGACTATAGTTAACAGTAATATTGTAACATTTTTGCAATGTTACACTATACCATATAAGGAGGCATAGGGTTTTTCTTTTTGGACTAACAAAGACATTCTAAAATTGACTGTGGTGATGACAGCACAACTCTGCTGATACTGAGAACCATTGAGTGTTTATTTTGGATTTTTGGATGGACTGTAAAAGGCATGGGACTGTATGCACAGTGAACCCTATGGTTCTTTTCATGAAATATAAAAATTGTACAACAAAATTATGGTGGTTTACAGGGAAAATACACCTAATGTAAGCTATGGACTATAGTTTCTAGTAATATTTTGATGTTCTTTCATCAATCGTAATAAATGTTCCACAAAAATGCAATGTGTTGCTGGTAGGGTAGCATGTGGGAATCCTGTATGTTATGCGTGAGTGTTTTGTAAACTCACAACTTCTCCAATTAATAAAAATAAATAAAATTAAATAATTAAAAAATAAAAATGATGAAGGAAAGAAAAAAAATAGATCAGATTTTTAAACATCCAATGTACCTGAGATGTAATACTTGCAGCTTCCAACATGCATCTGTTGGACTAGCTGACCATGATACAAAATCATTCATTCTTGCCACCTTTCTGTCAGCCTTTTCCTGCACACCCTCCACCCCCACCCTCTGGCCCCCTTGCTAATGCTGTTTGTCAGGGAGTGAAGGTGTCTGTGAGCTCTGAAAATTGGATCACAGGAACAGCTCCATGCTGACCCAAGTCATGCTGATGATCAGACTGATCAATCAATAACCTGTGTGACACTTTCAGAATTCGCTGGAAATGATGCCCTTTTCAAATGACACTCACACTTTACGGAGGGCTGTTCTAGTGGGGAGAAAAACACCACACCAATGTGATTTTCTTAGATACATTTGGTTCCAGGAAACTTTGTTGCTTAGGACCAATGAGTCTGTATCAGCAATCTCCCCCCACCCATTCCAAAGCCTTTGAACAAGGAGGAGAGACAATCTTTAGACAGCTTTGCAAGTTGACATTTGTCGGAGCCCCTAAATCTCACATATAGCATAGAAAATGGCTAGGCTTCTTTCAGTGCAGTGAGCTCTTCAAATTCTAGGTTTGCTGTAGACTTCCCGCACATAAAGTGCATACAGAAAGCACGTGGGAAGTTTCTTCCAGAATCAAAGGTTTAAAATTGCCAGGATACCGCTCTAAATACCTCTCCCACATGATATTGGGATACATAAAGGCACTACTTTGCTTTCTTTGCAGTGGTGTGTGTGTGTGTGTGTGTGTGTGTGTGTGTGTGTGTGTGGAGGACAAGTATGCACAGAGCTATCTAGACCAGCCCAAAGGTTTAGCATTCCTGCTTAATAAAACCAGGTCAGAAGCTACAGTTTAATTTCTCAGTGCTAATGAGATTACAGAGTGTTCCCAGACCATTTAACCTCCAGCACCCACCCAGGCCCCAAGAGTAAAGGTTTCAAAGGACCTTGAGGGACTGAGGAACAAGAGAAGGGACTCTTACTCAGGAGAACTCAGGAGGAAAAAATGAGAGAGAGGAGCAGACAGACAGAATTAGGATTCCTGCAACTGCTATTTGAAGACCCCAGTCTACTAACAGTTAAGGTCAGTATTTCTCAGCTTGAGCTGAATTAGAAGGCCCTGGAGGGTTATTTCAAACACACTTTGAAGGGTCCCACCCCTAGAGTTTCTGATTTAGTGGGTCTAGGGTGGGGCCCAGGAATTTGCATTTCTGACAAGGTCCCAAATGATTCTGATGATGTTACTCTGGAATTATATTTTGGGGAGCACTGGTTTAGAGCACCTTTAAACCATGTATAGTGGAGCTAGTGGAGCTCAGTGGTTGAACACACTTCACATGTACGAGGTCCCGGGTTCTATCTGACATACCTCCTAAAATTTTTTTAAAAATAAAAATAAAAAACCACCTATAAACTAAATACACCCAGCAATGTAAATAGCACTAGAATTATTTTTATTCCGTTGTGTTCATTGGGGTATATGATAAAGCATCTCTTTAACGAAACCAATCTACCCAAATGTTGTGGGGGTTTGGGTTTATTTTTTTGTTTTGTTTTGTGTTTTGTTTTTTTCTGCCTGACACTAGGAAAGAACAAAGGTGGACTCTGAATTTTCTTTACTGACAATGACAATTCTGTAAACAAAACAGGCAATTGGCAGGTCCTTGGCAATTCAAGCTCTGCTTAAAGTTCAGGGAGCAATCACTGGGACCTTGAGCATCCGGGTCAACCAAGTTAAGCAGACACTGGTCAATCAGGGGGCTTTGAGCTGTCACAATGAATGGGCAATCGATGGCCCATC
Source organism: Cabassous unicinctus (assembly GCA_029593785.1). Taxonomy (NCBI): domain Eukaryota; kingdom Metazoa; phylum Chordata; class Mammalia; order Cingulata; family Chlamyphoridae; genus Cabassous; species Cabassous unicinctus. Next base: position 22,971 of record JAQZBX010024484.1, read on the forward strand.
CCATTCAGTTGTTGAAATACTCAAAATCTAATGCCTGACCATTTCAGGATCTGGTTATCAGACATGAAATCAGACAGTGGGCTTCCTTTACATGGCCAAATAATCAAACATGAAGCATTTTGATTGGTTCCTCAGCAATTTTCTCCCTTGGTCAATCAGATTAATCATCAAGAACTATCAAAAAAAAAGTCCCTGAAATATATCAATTAAATATTCTCTACCTTTCTAACAAGTGGTCAACAATATTCTCTGAGGAACTACTATTTTATTTTTAAGGCTGTCAAGTAGAAGCAAATCTATGAACACAAGAATATTAAAATTAAATATAGAATAATCCCTCTTCAGTCATGAGAACACCTTTA
>JAQZBX010024485.1:0-30134 GCA_029593785.1 Cabassous unicinctus
GTTATTATAAAATACCGCAGTTTAATGAAATCAGAAGGGTTGTGAGGCACCCGGCCTTCTCTGCCCAAGAGTGGCATGGCTGCTCGCAGCTCTGCAGGCTTGTGTTGTGCTGCTAGTGCTCCAAGGTAGCTTGCAGTAGCTCCCCATACTTGGGCTGGCCCCGACGTTTTCCAGGCCCCAGGTTCTAGTCTCCAGTCTGCCTGCAGGGCCCGGGATCAGAGTAGCATGGGTTCTTCTTTGGATACATGGGACTTCTTCTCACATTCAATATCATTATGGATAAACTGGTTTTACATATATTTGGTTTTGCCTTTGGCATTAGCCTTTGGATTTGTGTCCAGATTGTCATAAAAAAGCAGGGCAAGAACTCATAGGAGAAATCTGTTTCAAAAACAATTGAGGATTCAATGTCATATGATTATATTTCTTTTCAAAAGAAATAAATCTTTGTGTCTGGCATGAAGATTTTCTATGGTTCCCAAACTGGTACAGCAAAGGGATTTTCAGCAATTCTTGCTAAAGCAGTTACCTCCCTCTATCTGCTTGTGACAGCTATTAATCTGAAAGATTATGATCCAGATGATCATCTTGTAAAAGAGGTTACAAGTAAAACTGTCTGTGCCTTCTTGTTTGCTATGTATACTGATGGTCATCAGACTGAAAGCATGGAGTGGTTCTGCAAAAAGCTAGAAGAAGCAGCCTACGGTTTTCAGTTTGGCAAAACTTACTTGAAGGGTATGAGATATGCCATGTTTGGCTTGGGAAATTCTGCCTATGCAACCCACTTCAACAGGTTGGCAAAAATGTGGATAAATAGCTTTGGATGCTGGGTGTTCACCGCATGATGACTCAAGGGGAGGGTGACTGTGCTGTGGCTAAAAGCAAACATGGCAGCATCAAAGCCAACTTCAGAGCTTGGAACACCAAGTTCATCTCCCGGCTGCAGGCGCTTAGTAAAGGAGAGAAAAAAATCCTGTGGCGGCAAGTGCAAGGAAGGCAAATGCAGATCTAATCTGCCTGGCTTGGAGGAAAAGGAGCTCGAAGCTCACACTCAAGATGGGGCTTTTAAGAGCACCAGTGAGGAAGAGTTTGGAACTGAGGACCACAAGAGTCTAAATTCTGTCATTGATGTAGAAGACCTTGGCAAAATTATGGATCATGTGAAGAAAGAAAGAGAGAAAAAGAGCAGCAGAAAGAGGAAACTAGTTTGTTCAGGAATGCAGGGAAGAATGAAGACCGTGAAAGAAGATCTATGAAAACTCCAACTCTCTGAGAAGCCCTTACTAAAGAAGGCTATCAGCTGATTGGAAGCCACTCTGGGGTGAAGCTTTGCAGGTGGACAAAGTCAATGTTCCCAGGGAGAGGAGGTTGCTATAAATATACATTCTATGGCATTGAAAGCCATCGCTGCATGGAATCCACTCTTAGCTTGGCATGTGCAAATAAATGTGTCTTCTGTTGGTGACACCACACCAATCCGGTGGGCACTGAATGGCAGTGGAAGATGGATCAGCCTGAAATAATCTTAAAGGAAGCCACTGACAACCATCAGACCATGATTAAGCAGTTCAAAGGAATACCAGGTGTCAAAGCAAAATGTTTTGAAGAAGAAATAACAGTAAAGCACTGTGCTTTGTCTCTTGTGGGAGAATCAATAATGTACCCAGAAATCAACAGCTTTTTGAAACTCCTCCACCAGTGTAAAATCTCTAGTTTCCTCATCATAAATATACAGTTCCTCATGAAAATCAGGAACCTCAAACCAGTTCCCCAGCTATATGTCAGTGTGGATGCTAGCACCAAAGAAAGCCTGAAGAAAATTGACTACCTACTCTTCAAGGATTTCTGGCAAAGTTTCCTCTACAGATTAAAAGCTTTGGCAACAAAGCAACAGCAGACTGTCAACATACTGACCCTGGTGAAAGCCTGGAATGTGGATGAGCTGCAGGCCTATGCTGAGCTGGTAAGCCTCGGGTGGCACAACTTCATCGAAGTGAAGCCTGTAACCTACTGTAGAGAAAGTTCATCAAGCTTTCTGACCATGGCCAATGTGCCCTGGCATGAAGAAGTGATATGCTTTGTCCAGGAGTTATTGGCTCTTATCCCAGACTATGAAGTTACACATGAGCATGAACATTCCAATTGCCTCCTGATAGCACACAAAAACTTTAAGATTGATAAAGAATGCTGGATGGGGATTGATTATAACCACTTCCAGGAACTTATCCAGGAATATGAAAAGAGCAGTGGATTAAAGATTTTCAGTGCAAAGGATTAAATGGCCAAAACTCCTCACTGGATATTGTTTGGTGCCAATGAAAGAGGCTTTGATCCCAAGGACACAAGATATCAGAGAAAGAACAAATCAAAGGCTATTTCTGTATGTTGAAATTATATTTACTTCAGTATACTGAAGGACAAAAACTGGATGGTCCCAAAAGGCTGTCAGACTCCACTGTGATTTTTTCAATAACCATTTACACAAATTATATTTCATATAGAGGAGATGTCAAGGCAAAACATGAGTCCACAAGTCCTGCCCTTGGGGTGAGGGGATGGCACCACACTTGGGATATCTTCCCAGAACTTAGTCACTTTTCTGATTTTATTTCTAAAAGAAATTGTTTTAGAGCTTGGGGAGAGGTACACACAATTATTTTTAGAATTTAAATGATAGTTTTAAATTGTAATTAGTAAGACTTCCTGGAATGCTGTTCTTGTGGGTGTATGTAAGGAATGAAAATCCTCCCTTCTTCCCCTTGCCAGGCCATCTGTTTCTGTGTAGCAGCCCTGAGGAATGGAATAGTACTACCCTGAGGAAAACATATCTGCTCCCCTCATGATAAGACCCTAATCCCTTTCTTAGATCTTAATGTAACACCTTCTGAAACATTTAAGTTGTCACAATTCTCAATTATTTTTTTTAATTTATTTTTTTATTGTTCATAAAAATCAAGATTTTTCACAGTACATACCAATTTCTCAATTATTTTTAAACACTGCATAGATTACTTTGAATTTTTGTTTAGTACTAACTCTTTGTGAAACAGAATTGGCTCTAAACTATACCAGATCTCAGTTTGTTCATATACAAATTACCCTACAAGGTAATAGATGGGCTGGGCTACAGCAAAATCTTTCCTTGATAAGCAAAGAATTGCCATTTGATGGCTTTGAATAATTCCCCTCACAAACAAACTATGAAGCAATGCATATAATTTGTTTTATGTTTAACAATTCAGTGTTCAGGACTCTGATCACTGAGTTTAGTAGGTGATTGAACACATCATTAATACAACATTAATTACTCAATCTTTTTTTTTTTTCTTTGAAACTTATCATATTTATGATGACTACAAGAAACCCACCTTAAACCCAGGGATTCAAGGAGGCTGAAAGTGATGGCTGGAAAACAATTTTATAAGCAGACAATGACCAAAAAAGGGCAGGAGTAGCTATACTAATATCAGACAAAATAGACTTTAAATGCAAAACTATTGTAAGAGACAAAGATGGACACTAAATAAGAGTAAAAGGGGTAATCTTTCAAGAGGAAAAAACAATCATAAAAATTTATGCACCTAATAACGGTGCCTCAAAATACATGAGGCAAACACAGGAAAGACTAAATGGAGACATAAATGCCTCTACAATTATAGTGGTGGACTTTAATATACCATTATCTCCATTTGACAGAACATATTGACAAAGAATCAATAAAGAAACAAAGACTCTGAATAATACATTAGAGGAGCTGGATCTAATAGATATATACAGAATGCTACATCAAAATACAGTGGTATATACATTCTTCTCAAGTGCACATGGATCATACTCCAAGATAGATCAAGTGCTAGGTCACAGAACAACTCTCAATGAATTCAGAAAGATTGAGGTTATTCAGAGTAAATTCTGTGACCACAATGGAATGAAATTGGAAATTACTCAGGGCCAGAGAACAAGACTAGGCACAAAGACGTAGAAGTTAAGCAACACAGTCTTACACAAACAGTCGGTCAAGGAGGAAATCTCAAAAGAAATCAATAACTACCTTGAAACTAATTGAAATGACAGCACAACATATCAAAACCATATCAAAACTGTATTGAGAAAGAAATTCATAGCCATAAATAAATATATTAAAAAAGAAGAAAGAGCTAAAATTGAAGACCTAACTGCACATCTGGAGGAACTGGAAAAACAACAACAATCTAACCCCAAAGGAAGTAGAAAGAAGGAAATAACAAAGATTAGAGCAGAATTAAATCATATAGAAAAGAAAAAGCAGTAGAAAAAATAAAACCAAAAGCTGGTTTTTCAGGAAGAGCGATTGACAAACCCTTAGCCAGAATAACAAAGAAAAAGAGAAAGCAGATGCAATTACACAAAATAAGAAATGAGGAAGGGGATATCACCACTGACCCTGCAGTAATAAAGAGTATCATAAGAGTATATTTTGAAAAATTATATGCAAAAACGAATGATAATTTAGAGGAAATGGACAAATTCCAAGAAACTCACAAGCAGCCTACATTGACAAAAGAAGAAATTGATAAACTCAACAGTCCAATGAAAAGTAAAGAGATAGAATCAGTCATCCCAAAACTCCCAACTAGAAGAGCCCAGGATCTGATGACTCAAAGGTGAATTCTACCAAACATTCCAGAAAGAGCTAATATCAATACAGCTTAATCTCTTCCAAAAAATAGAAGTAGAAGGAACATTGGCTAACTCATTCTATGATGCCAACATTACGTTAATAACAAAACCAAAAAAAGATGCCACAAGAAAGGAAAATTACAGACCAATCTCTCTAATGAAACTAGATGATAAATTCCTCAACAAAATACTTACTTATCACATTCAACAACATATCAAGAGAATTATGCCCCATGATCAAGTGGGTTTCATCCTGTGTATGCAAGGAAGTTTCAACATAAGAAAATCAATCAATATAATGCACCATATAAACAGACTGAAGGAAAAAAATCACATGATCATCTCTATAGATGCAGAAAAAGCATCAGAAAAACTACAGCACACTTTCTTATAAAAACACTGCAAAAGATAGAAATAGAAAGAAACTTTCTGAACATAATAAAGGGTATATATGAAAAACCCACAGCTAACATCATCTTCAATGGTGAAATTCCAAAAGCTTTCCCTCTAAGATTGGGAACAAGACAAGGATGCCCACTATCAACACTCCTATTTAACATTATCTTAGAAGTAATTGCTCAAGCCCAGAGGCAAGAAAAAAATATAAAAGGCATTCCAATTGGAAAAGAAGAAGTAAAAATTTCACTATTTACAGAAGACATGAACATATACATAGAAAGCCCTAAGAAATCTAACACAAAGTTTCTAGAACTTATGAAGGAGTTCAGTAAAGTCGCAGGCTGTAAGATCAATGCTCAAAAATCAGTAGCATTTCTGTACACCAATAATGAGCAATCTGAGGATGAAATCAAGAAAAAAAAATACCATTTACAATAGTAACTAAAAGTACCAAATACCTAGGAATAAATTTAACTAAAGATGTAAAGGACTTATATACAGAAAACTGCACAACACATTTAAAGGAAATCAAAGAAGACTTAAATAAATGGAAGAATATTCCCTGTTCATGGATAGAAAGACTAAACATTATCAAGATGTCTATCCTACCCAAACCAATATACAGATTTAATGCAATCCCAATAAAAATCAACACTGTATTTTTCAAAGAATTAACTATTTATTTGGAAGGGTAAGAGGCCCCGAATTGCCAAAGACATATTGAAAAAGAAAAATGAATTTGGAGGTATCATACTACCTGACTTTAAAACATACTACAAAGCTACAGTGGTCAAAACTGCATGGTAATGGCACAAGGTAATGGTAATGGTAATCCGCTCAATGGAACTGAATTGAGAGTTCTGATATAGATCCTCACATATACAGCCTTCTGATATTCGACAAGGACACCAAGCTCACTCAGCTGGGAGAGAATGGCCTCTTCAACAAATGGTGCTTGGAGAACTGGATATCCATATCCAAAAAAAAAATGAGAGAGGAACACCATCACACACCTTATACAAAAATCAACACAAGATGGATCAAAGATCTAAATATAAGAACCAAGACCATAAAGACCTTGGAAGATATTGTGATGAAGCATCTAGAGGAGCTTTTCATAGGAAATGGTTTCATGAACTTCACACACAAAGCACAAGCAGCAAAAGAAAAAATAGATAAATGGAATCTCCTCAAAATTAAAAACTTCTGCACATAAAAGGAAGTTATCAAGAAAGTAAAAAGGCAGCCAACCCAAAGGCAGAAAATATTTGGGAATCATACATCTGATAGGAGCCTATTATCTTTCATTTATAAAGAAATCCTACACTTCAAAATAAAAAGACAAACAACCCATTTAAAAAATGGGTAAGTGTCCTGAAAAGACACTTCTTGAAGGAAGAAATGTAAATGGCTAAAAAGCACATGAAAAGATGCTTGACATCATTAGCTATTAGGGAAAAGCAAATCAAAACTACAGTGAGATACCATCCTAAACCCATTAGAATGGCAGCTATTAAAAAAAACAGCAGACTATAAATGTTGGAGAGGATATGGAGGAATGGGAACCCTCATCCACTGCTGGTTGGATTGTAGAATGGTCCAACCACTTTGGAGGACAGTTTAGCAATTCCTCAAAAAACTAACTATAGAACTTCCATATGATCCAGGAATTCCACTGCTGGGTATATACCCTAAAGAACTGAAAGCAAAGACATGAAAAGATATATGCACACCAATCTTCATAGCGGCATTGTACACTATTGCCAAAATTTGGAATCAACTCAGGTGCTCATCAACAGATGAATGGGTAAACAAAATATGGTACATACATACAATGGAATATTACTCAACTGTAAGAAGGAGTAAAGTGCTAACACATGGGATAGCATGGATGAATCTTGAAAACCTTATGTTGAGTGAAGCAAGCCAGGCATTGAAGGATGAACAGTATATGACCTCACTGATTTGAACTGAGGAAAGTGAGCAGTCTCTGAGAACCATTGTCTGAAAGATAGTTTAACAAGGAAGAGAAAGAGAAGAGAAGGTTGTGAACCATCACCATACAGATATGATCTATGGTAAAATGTTAGAATGTAGTTTCACATTGAAGGGATAGGAGTGGAGGGCAGTGATATTATTGGGTTTGGTGGTGCATGGTTGACAGGTGGGTAGATTGGGAAGGGTGGGTTAGAAGGTCCAGGATACTGGGGGGAGGGTTGGGAGAGAGACCAGGTGAAAACTGGGGATTTGTGGGTATGAGATTGAAAGTACAGATGTGGGAAGGCTCTTATGACAATATGACAAAGAAAGGACACTGGTTTAGGGTGTTGTTTGCAGGGGCAGTTGGTATAAGGTGCACCTGGAGTAGGCTTCTATGCAGTGTGCATGTTCATTCTGTCATAATTTGTTGTATAAGTGAGTGTAAAGCCATATAATGAGCCGGAATGTGTTGGACTCCCATCTTTGGGAGCACCAATTTGTTCAGAAATAGGCAGGAGTTTCTCAAGATCAAGGGTGGTTCCTAATAAGGGAGGACACCCAGTGTGTCAATACCTCTTCTTGTATGTAACTATAAATCTTGCCATTCAATGAGTCAAGCTAGGGGGTCTTCATGGGCCCCAGGGGGATGGGATGGGAGTAATAAGATAGATCAAACAGGGGATATTTAGTGGTCAGTGGAAATGTTCTTCATTACCATACAGTGATGGATACAGGACATGGTAAATATTGTCAAAATTTATAAAAGTGTATGGTCTAAAATGTAAACCATAGTGTAAGCCGTTGACAATGTTTAGTAGCTATGTTTCACTATTTGTATATCAGTTATAACAATGCTACCTTCCACATATAAAAGTGCATTAATATGGGGGGAGGGGGAAGTGGGAGGATGTGGGGTATATGAAAGTCTCCTGTGCTCTGTTTGGACTTTTTGTGGCCTAAAACTTCTTTGAAAACAAATGAAAAATAGTGAGTCACTGGGGAATGAGAGGGGGAAAGTGCCAAGCTACAGACTGCACACTAGATATTGAAGTGATGAAAGGCAAAAGGTCAAAAAAAATTTAGATATTTTTATTTTTTTAATATCCCAATCTTTCAATTTAATGTTATTATTACCTTTTTAAAAAGTTTTTATGTATTTTATCTCTTACATTTTATTATTATTATTATTTCATTTTCTTATTTATTGTATTCAGCTATTGTAATTGCTATATCATTGAAGAAGCTTGGATCACAGAAGGATTACAACTGGGGTGGGGGGTATCATTGGCGTAGGGTGTCAGGGGTGAGGGATGTATGGGAGGGAGTTCACCTAAGAATAAATATAAAGTACATAAAAATGTTCAAATGTTCACGGGGCATTGTCACACTGGGTGGAGAATCACTCAATAAATGAGAGAATACTGAATTCCCATCCTGGAGAACTCTGCCACATTCTCTAAGGGAGCAGCAATAGGCCCCCAAGTGCAAGGGCAGTGACTGGCAAAGAAGGATTATCCACTGATGTGCCCTTGATATTGATACCTAGCCTTATAAGTCTTTTCTCTTGAAATTGAAACTTAGCCTATTGTTCTGGGGTGCCTAAGGGATGTCTTCTGAGAGCCTCCTTGTTGCTCAAATGTGGCATCTCTCTAAGTCAAACTCAGCATATGAATGCATTATCTTCCAGTATAGGACATGACTCCCAGGGATGAGCCACCCTGGCATCGAGGGTTTGCTACCAAGCACAAAATGGCAATGCAACTGGAAAAAGACCTTGAATAAAAGAGGGAAAAGTAAAGACAAATGAGTTTATATAGCTAAGAGTCTTCAACATAGTTGGCAGTTCTTCCCAGAGGTAATACTTATGCATATCTCAGTAAGAACTCATAGAATTCCAAAGCAGGTATCACCCCAAAGAGTGGAGCTCCTGATGGCTTTGGAGACACCCAGGTCCTATGTCAGGGCAGATAGCTCTGGAGTTTTGTGCCTTGCCAGTGGGCCCTACTTTGGAGTTTGTGCTCCTGAAAGTGACAGAGTTGGACTCAACTATGTCTTCCCTGAAATTGTCTCATCTGTCCCTTCAATTCAAACCTGTACTTGGTGCTGGAATTTGTAGGTGTATGTTCAGAGACTTGAGTCTTTGGGCTGTCCATGTGACATTTGGGCCCGGAACCTCGGTGGAACAGCAATTCCTACTCTACAGCTCATTGGACTCACACAGGACAACTGGTGTGGAGATCATGGAGGACAACAGCTCTCCCAGGGAATGGAGAGAATCTGCAGCTGTGGAAGGATAATCCCATCAATCTTCCCCATGGGATATAAGCCTGCTCTCAATTGGAGGTAGAGTGGACATCACCATCCCAGACTTCTCAGGATGGGGGAAGAGCTATGGAATAGTGTGGACTTACTGGTATTCTACTGTAGACATATTGTGATTCTAGCAATGAAAGAAATTACAACATTTCTGTGGAGCCAGTGGCTACTGGAGGCTCTGGGGGCAGGTAAAGGGAAAACTAGGTGTAATACAGGAGCTTTTTTGGGACTTGGGATTGTCCTGACATTGCAATGACAGATATAAGCCATTTTATATCATCACACAACATGCAGAACTCTGTGGGACAGAGTATAGATTACAATGTGAACTATGGTCCATGCTCAAAGGCAAAGCCCCAGGATGTGTTTATCAATTGCAATTAATGTGCCACACTAATGAAGGATGTTTATGTGGGTGGTTGTGGGAGTTGTGGGAGGTGGGGTATATGGGAATCCCTATATTTTTTATGTAACACTTATGTATTCTAAGTATCTTTAAAAAATTTTTTAAAAAGATTTATAATATGAGCCACAACTGGGAGAAGATATTTGTATTATAATATATATCTATATCACAGTATTTTTGTGTTAGTATATTAGCATCTGGAATAAGTGAAGAGATATTTGAAACATTAAAAAGGACAACACAATGGAAAATTACACTAAAAAATATGACAAGCAATTCATAAAATAGGAAACCATACTGGCTAATAAATATAAGAAAAGAAAAAAAAAGATTGTGAAATATATTTGAATACACACACACATATATATGAGAAGTGTATATGTATATATATATATATATATATATATGAAGAAAAACACAGAGTACTGAAAAAGAAAAATGAGATAACAATAGATATTTTGAACTTTACATACGGGATGGTTGAAACAAATCAAATGCCAGGGAGGAAATTACGGTAAATAAAAGTTACACAAAAATACATGCCAAATAAAAATACATGCTAAATGAGTGATTAATACCAAGTGCCAACTGGCAGCACAGCTGGAAAAAGATCTTGAATGAAAGGGGGAAAAGGTAAAGACAAATTAGTTCATATGCCTAAGAGACTTCAAAAAGTGACAGGAGGTCATCCCAGAGGGAACGCTTATGCACACCTCAGTAGGATCTCATAGAACACCAAAGTGGATATCACCCCCACAGAGGGCATCCTGAGGGCTCTGGAGACACCCAGGTCCTATATAAGGGGAAATAGCTCCAGAATTGATGCCTTATCAGTGGGCTCTACTTTGGAGTCTGTGCTCCTGAAAGTGACAGAGTTGGACTCAAATAAGTCCTCCCTGCACATGGTCCATCAGTCCCTTCTATTCAAACTTATATGTGATGCTGGAGTATGTAGGTGTACTTACAGAGACTGGAGCCACTGGCCTGCCCATGTGCCAGCTGTGCCTGGAATCTCGATGGAGCTGCAACTCCTACTCTACAGCTCAATGGACTCACCCAAGTAACCTGGTGAGGAGAAAATAATGGACAACAGCCATCTCACGGAATGGAGAGAACCTGCAGCTGCAGGCAGGATAATACCATCCACCGTATCCATGGGATATAAGCCCACTCTCACTTGGAGGTGGAGTGGACATCACCACCCCAGACTCCTCAGGATTGGGTGAAGAGCTATGGACTAGAGTGGAGTTAATGGCATTCTGTTGTAGACATATTGTGTCAAGCACTGGAAGAAATTATAACAGTGAGATGGAGCCATTGGCCAGTAGATGCTTTCGAGGCAGGAAGGGAAAAGCAGTTGTAATACCGGGGCTTTTTCAGGACTTGGGAATTATCCTGAGTGACATTACAATGAGAGATATAGGCCATTTTACATCAGCATATAGCATGCAGAACTGTGGGAGAGAGTGTAGTCTACAATGTGAACTATGGTCCATGCTTAGTTGCAAAGCCTCAGGATGTGTATGTCCATTGCAGGTGATGCACCACACTAATGAAAGATGTTTATGTCGGATGTTATGGGAGGTGTGGGAGGTGGGGAACATGGGAATCCCTGCAATTTTTGCATAACATTTATGTAATCTAAGCATCTTTTAAAATATATACATATATATATATAAATAACATTTATGTAAGCAAATGCACATATATGCATGTATATTTACATATCATTTTACAAATATTGGTTTGTATTGTGAAAATTTTGATTTTTACCCACAATTAAAAAAATGATATATATAAAAAAATACATGCCAAGAATATGATTTATTAGTGAAAATATATGGAAAGAATAAGAAAACAGAGAAATGGAAGGAAAGTCTTACAAAATAATTATTGCTAAAGAAAAAGGCAATCCTGCATTTGAAATGAGGTAAAAAGGATTAATAAAATTTATATACTTAATCACAATGTTTTAAATAAAAAAATGAACCAAAGAATTAAATATGAGATCTTTATCAGGAAAATATGAATCAGATTACTTGGACAGAAAGTGAGAAATGTGAAATAATAGATTCTTTAAAACCCACTTGCACTTAGAGTACTTTATGAATGAAATGACTATGAGATTTCCATATAAGGCATATAATGTTAACATTCTAAATTATCAAAGTAGGATAGAAAGCTGGAGGAAGATTGTCAAAAATATGGATTTTGACTGAGAAGATTAAGACATGTTCAAGAATCACTGTATTTCAAAAATAAGTTAGCATGTATGTAGAAATTTTACAAATATTAGAGTGATAAAACAAAGGTCAAATCATCTAAATGAAGTTATATTTCCCTCAGAATTATATGTGGTTTAAAATTAGAAAATTAATCTCTTATATTTAAACTTATCATTATTATTTCATTTCCCTATTAACTTTATTTGGCTATGGTAATGGCCTCATCTTTGAAGAAGTTTTGGATCACAGAAGGGTTACAACTGGGGCTGGGGAGGATTGTTGGTGTGAGACGTCAGGGATGGGGATGCATGGGAGGAAGTCCACCTGAGCACAAATATAAGGTATGTAAAAATGTTCAAATGTTCATGGGACATTGTCACAGTGGATGGAGACTCACACAATAACTGAGACAATACTGAATTGCAATCCTGGAGAGCTCTGTCACATTCTCTAAGGGTGCAGCAACTGTCCCTCAAGTGCAGGGGCAGTGCCTAGCAAAGGAGGATGTTCCCCTGACAGGCTTTTGATATTAATGACTAGGGAGATGAGACTTTGCTCTAGAAATTGAAACTTAACATACTGTTACGGGGTGCTAAGGGCTGCCTTTTGAGAGCCTAATTGTTGCTCAAATGTGGCCTTGCTCTGAACCAAACTCAGCATATGTATGCATTATCTTCCCCCCAGTGTAGGACATGGCTCCCAGGGATGAGCCTCCCTGGGCTGAACGATTGTTACCAAGCACCAACTAACAATGCAACTGGAAAAAGACCTCGAATAAAAGGGAGAAAAGGCAAAGACAAATGAGTGTATATGGCTAAGAGATGTCAAAGTGATTCAGGAATTCATTCCAGACGTAACGCTTATGCATATCTCAGCAGGATCTCATAGATTGCCAAAGTGGATACTGCTCCAAATAGTGGAGCTCTTGATGGCTCTGGAGACACCCTGAGCCTATGGTCAGAAGATAGTTCCAGAGTTTGGTGGCTTACCAGTGGGCTCTACTTTGGAATTTGTGCTTCCAAGAATGACAGATTTGGACTCAATTATGTCTTCCCTGCACATGGCTCATCTGTCCCTTCTATTTAAACCTATACTTGGTGCTGGAGTTTGTAGGTGTACATCCAGAGACTTGAGTCTTTGGGCTGTTCATGTGCCATCTGGGCCCAGAACCTTAGCAGAGTTGCAACACCTACTCTACAGATCATGGATCTATCCAGGACAACTGGCGGGGAGAAGATGATGGACAATGGCTGTACCAGAGAATGGAGAGAGTCTGCAGTTTCAGGCAGGATAGTCCCATCCATCTTCCCCATGCGATATAAGCCCCCACTCAATTGGAGGTGATGTGGACTTCACCATCCCAGAATCCTCAGGATTGGGGAAAGAAGTGTGGACTAGAGTGGACATAATAGTATTCTACTATAGACATATTGTGATTCTAGTAATGGAAGAAATTATAACATTGATGTGGAGCCAGTGGCCACTGGAGGCTCTGGAGGCAGGGAGAGGGAAAAACAATTGAAATATGGAGGCTTTTTTGGGACTTGGTAATTGTCCTGAGTGACATTGCAATGACAGATATAGGCCATTTTATTTCATCACACAACATGCAGAACTATGTGGGACAGAGTGTAGATTACAGTGTAAACTATGGTCCATGCTTAATGGCAAAGCTCCAGGATGCATTTTTCAATTGCAATGACGTGCCACACTAATGAAGAATGTTCATGTGGGAGATTGTGGGAGGTGTGGGGAGTGGGGGCATATGGGAATCCTTATATCTTTTGTGTAACATTTATGTAATCTAAGTATCTTTTAAAAAATAATAATAATAAAGATTTAAAAATTACTACAAAGCTACAGTGGTCAAAACTGCATGTTAAGGGAAAAATAAATTGGAAATTTAAATATATTGACCAATGACAATTTTTGAAGAAGAACTATTATAAGATTGTTTCCATGAAGTCAGAAAATATTTCAGTTGTACTAAAATACTCATTCATGATGAAAATTTTTAGCAAAGATAACTGAAAAACCTATAGTATGAAAAAAGCAACAAAAAACTGCAGTTGTCTTATGCCAAACACCTTAGAACAAAGGCATGACAGAGGCTTCCTGTTACAGGGTAACTATCAACTCTTGCTGCAATTATGCAAAATTGTGAGGCAAGAAAATGAAAATAAAATGTATAAGAATTCTAAAAGGAATAAAACACCTGCCATTAGCAACAGATACAATTGTTAATGTGCAAGCTAAAAATTCTGCACAGGTAATATGGGACTATTATTGAAAAAGGTTTTAAACATATAATGTTTCCATAAATTAACAAAGAAATACCAACCATGAAGTAATTAATAAGAAAAATAAAATATAAAAGAAACAGTAAAACGAAATTATATGTTGTTTATATATATATATATATATACACACACCTGTATATACAGATATGAAGCATAGATATACCAGACTTCGTGGAGAAAATTACAAATTCCATTGAGAAGACACCAATGTTATAATAATTTTGTAGATTTCTTCTGTTGCTTAAAGTAAGAGTGAATTTTATTGTAGTAGAAAGAACAAGATAAGTAGGAAGAGGAAAATTACTGAAATATACACCATAGAAAAATATTTCTGTATTTGACTACATTATGATGAAAATTTCTTTCTGGAGAACCAACACAAGGGCACTGAATTGGATATCATAAGCCACTTGTAATTTAACTTTTAAGGCTTACAAAGGAATTGCAAAGAGAAAGCACAAAAATCTTATTTTAGACAAACAGCATCTTCTTCACCTTTGGTATTGAATGAAAAAAAAATGTGTAACAGCATGATACAGCCACAAAATCGGTAGAAAGGAAAAAATTTACCTGACTGCACCAATTTCTAGTGAGGTGTGGAGCCAAGGATATGAGAATAGGTTGCTTGTTTGTCTTCCTAAGTTCTTATAACTTCTTTGGAAACCCATTTGTTACAGTATTAGCCAGCTAGGACTAATTTAGGATGCAGTAATGAATAAACTTTTAGTTTGTGCTGTAAACCACAATGATTATTTTCCACATGACACACAGCCATTTGGGTTGGCTATGGCTTTTCTCCACACCATCCACATTTGAAGAACAGGCTATGGGAGAACCCTATACATCAGATGTTATTGGCTCTTGTGACATATTTAAAAGATAGTAAAGAGAAGTAACTGTGTCAAGCAGCAGGAGAGCACGAGACGAGCGGGAAGTGTGTTCCAGCCTCTTCCGCCCTGGGCCGGGAAGTGTGATGTGGCTGGGGCTTTGCCGACCTCACTATGCCTGCATTTTCAATTTTCAGAGTCTGTTCTCTGCAATCTTGCTTCTTATATACATCTGTGCTTATATCTGGTCCTTGGCACCCAACCCTCTGGACAGAAATAAAACTGAACCATTAGGTTTATTCTGGAAGTGTGCCAGAATTGGTGAACCAAAGAGTCCTTGTGTTGTATAGGAATGGCCTTAGGTAGTCTATTCTTACAATAGCCTGGAACAATGCCAGAATTTAATTGTTTCCCAGACTTCAAAATGAGAAACAAAAATATGCAGAAAATAATGGGAAGAGTGATTAAATCTTTTATCTCTGAACATTGAATGAGATAAATTTCCAACTGCTGTTCTTTATTTTTATGCTGTTGGATGAATATTCAATATAAATTAAGATGTAACTAAACTTAAAGAGTTTAATATGTCTGTAAAAATCAACTTCAGTACTGTCACTACAATATTACATTCTGCAAATGTCTTCTGTTGCATTAGTTAACAATTTTTAGTGAGGTATCTCTAAGGCACATAGAAAACTATTGGTGAAGTATAGTTTAAAGGAATTTGAATATCATTTTTCATTATATAGTATTAAATACAAATATATAGAAAATATGCTAACAATAAATGATTATTCTAACATTGAGATAAAAATGAATTTGATAATTTAAAGATAACAACAAAAAAAAAACTGAGAAAAAACACCCAAGTTAGAGAAACTTAAGTATCTTGATTGCTGTATACTACTTCTTAAAGGGAATATAAAAAACTAAAATGAAGGAGAAAGAGAAAACTATTAGAAATTAATCAGGAACCTGAGGAATAAAGATCAATGTTTCTACATAATCAAATATGATTAAGAATACTTAGGACAGTAATTCTTGGTATAAGTATAAATTTAAATACAACTCAAGAGTTGGTACAAAATTAAATCACCGTCCCACAAGAAAATATCCAGACGTTTATCCATGGCCTTTGTAAGACTGTAACTTGAATATAAAATTGGACAGAGATGTCTTTCCCAAGAAACAGCTGTGCAGATGGCCCAAGTAGTAATAAACTTAATTTTTCTAAAAAATATGATGGTGTTATCATATTGGAGTATATTATATTGAAAATATAAGAATATACTTCAGGTATTGGAAGAAAGTGAACAATTCAGATTTTAACCAGAGTTAATATTTTTTAAACTTTTTATTTAAAAATACTTTCAAACTTATAAGACAGTTAATAAAAATAATACAAACTCTATAGACAGAACATAGACAAAACTGATTAGTGCAATTTTCAATTTCAAGAAATTTACCATTGATTTAAATTTTATGGTGTATAGTTCAATGTTTTTCCTTTGTCCCCAATATATCCTTTTTGGTGTCCTCTCCTTTCTTATTAGATTATATCTTGATTATGTATTGTATCTGTTATCGTCTCTTTTAGTTGCTCATTCTATTTTTTAAATTGAAGAAACCTGTACAAAACATAAGCTTTCAGATATTAATCCCTCCAAAGCATGTCATCCAAAGAGATCCATGATGTCTCATATTTAATCTGTTTTGGTGCCCTCACCACCTTCCATTACCCAGACTTCCCCATATCTGAAAGAGGAACCCCCCACACACTGTGCATTAATTCCCTGTATCCCTATCACCCCCCACACCACACACTTTGGTACTTAAATTATAATTCCTTTCTCTGTGAGCTTGGATATTCTCCAATATTTAAATTGTCATTACCATAGAGCTTAAATTAAAATCCCAAATTTATAGCACTCACATTTCCTTAGATACCAAATTGCCTTCAATTGCATATGAAAGCTATGTTCCTATAACCCATCTGTCCTCCCACCTGTGTGTAGTTGTTTTACAAAATCACATATTTATAAATTATGGGTCTAAACTAACTGCATTTTCATTATATTTTATACATTAAATATTTTAGATCATATAGGAGGTAAAATATTAGAGCTACAAACCATAATAATACTGGAATTTATATTTACCCATGTTGTTACCTTTACAGAAGATCCTTATTGCTTCTTGTGGTTTTGATCTATTTTCCATTATCATTTCCTTTTTCCACAGCCGGCGGAAGGAAACCTAAGCAGCACTCTTGGGGGTACAGATGAATGAAGTTTTATTCCACAGGGGCACAAAGGAGAATTCAGTCTCCAAATGCGGACCCCTGCTTCTCGATTTTCATAAGATTATATAGGAACACTAAGCAGGAAAATTCCTAAGCAAGCAGGCAGGCAGGGTTACAAAAGCAGAGGAGAGAGGTTAGCTTATCTTCCTAAAAGCAGAGGGTCATAAGGGAGGAAAAGAGTCATTATGTGTTTAGAGTTGTAAATTTCATTTCAAAAGGGCAGGCTGGGAGTGCTTATCTTTCAGATGTGGAATCCATGGAGAAATGGGGGGAGAGGAGGAGAGAAAGGGATCTAGGGGAGTTTATTTTCCTAAAGCTGTGGGTTTCTGCTGAGGACAGTTAGGGTCCCAGCACTTCCCTTATCACTTTCAGTCTGAAGACGTCGCTTTATCATTGCTGGTAGGGCAGGTGTGGTGGTGATGAACTACCCACAGCTATTGTTTATCTTGGAATGTCTTAATTTCATACTCATTTTTGAATGACTACCTTACAAGATGTAAAAAGTTTAGTGGGGAATTATTTTCTTTTAGGACTTTTAACATTTGTCCACTGCCTTCTTGTCACCATGGTTTCTGTTGAGAAATTGGCATTCAATCTTATTGAACCTCCTTTGCATTTAACACATTCCATCTCTATTGTGGCTTACAGAATTCTGTATCTTTGGCATTCAAAAGCTCATTTACAAATTGTTATGAAAGTGTCCTTTGGAGTTTATCTATTCAATGAGTGTATAGAATAGCTTAAGGCCCAAGAATAGGACTGCCCTGTACCTTTTTAAGCTTGCATTGTATCTTGGGCATGGGCATATATACTTAGGAATTTCCCCATTTGCAGGGTTATAAATGTCCCCTGTTCCACAGCATACAGTTTCCTACATTTCCAGGTACTGCAGTGAATGTACTACAGCCAGAAATACTGAGCCATGGTGAGCCTGCTGTGTCAATTTATCAGTTGCAGGATGAAGGCTGAAGTTAAATGAGCACTAGTTCTCTAAGGCTGAAAGTTTCTAGATATGGATTCTAAGTAAAAGGCAGCCTTCATAGATACAATTTGGAGATATAAAAAAGTTAATTACTTCACCATCAGAATGCCTGCTCCTCTGAGAATCAGAAAAATAAAAGTATTTCCATATTTACAATATACATTTTTAAAAATTTTTGGTGATAAAAGTGCACCACAAATTCTAATAATTATCTGATATTCTGCAAGTAAAATACAGTTCTACTGGCTGCTACATCTCACACCACTCTGTAACTACTTGCTTCTTATCGTGCAGAAATATTGAGTGCATGGAGCTAGGCATGCACCTATTCAGACAGGTAACCAGAAAAATGGAGAAGACCCCAAAAAATAGTCTGTGTTGAGGGCCAGGCTTTTATAGTCCATTTTTTCAATGAGGGAAACAACTTTAACAGATTTTTATGCTGTATCTTTATTGTGCACTTAATTATTCTTCAGTGTTATCTCAATTAAATCACCTTTTTTATTGTGCAGCTATTGTCAAAAGATGAATACAAAGCGGGCACTTTGAATTGAATTCTCTATGTTTAAACACTCAATATTCTGTTCTAAGTTGGCAGTATCCTGCAAGTGTAAAGTTCTCTTAAATTTATAGGCAGTTTGACGGTTCCCGCCAATGTTCTCAATATGGTAACATTCTTTGCCATAACTCAGAATTATTCTAAACATTACTCAAAGCACTTTAGCAATGTAGAAATTTTTTTTTCCAGAAGAATGTGTGAATTACACAAATATATGGAGTCAAAAGAATTGGAAGAAGATGTATAGATCACTATCACATAGGAAACAAACAAACAAATAAAAATAGATGCAATAAAAAAACCTGGATAATTAACTTGAGCAGATTAAAATTTAGAACATATATCAAATAAAACTCAAACTTCACTAAAATATTTTTCACAACTTTTTAATCAAGAGAAACCTTTCTTGAGAACTCAAATATCTTTGAAACATTCTTCTCAGAGCATTGTTTATCTCTCTGTTAATCAGAAAATAGATAATGGGGTTTATGAATGGGGGCACCATGGAGTAGAACATGGCTGTGAGAATATTTTTAAGAGAAGCTTTATTTGCAGTTGGACTAAGAACTGCAGTCACCCCAGAAATTGCAAACAAAATGAGAATTGTCAACTGTGGGGTACAGGTAGATAAAGCTTTGTTATGGGCTTCCACAAAATGCATCCTAAACACCATTGAAAATACATCAATACATGACTTAAACATAATGGCAGAACATATTAATGTAATACAAGCACTTAAAACTAAAGTCATAGACTCAGAAAATTGAACACTTGGAGATGAGATCCTCAAAATTTGAGGTATGTCACAGAAATGTTGATGGATCACATTGGACTCTGTGAAGGGAAGCCTGAACATGACACCTGTGTGGATAGCAGACTGGATGAACCCATTTGCCCATGAGCCACCAGCTGCCTGTGTGCACATACATGAGGTGACAGTGAGCCCATACTGCAGAGGGTGGCATATGGCAACATAGTGATCATAGGACATCAGCACAAGGAAAGCCAACTCTGTGGATACAAAGAAGGTGACCAGGAACATCTGGGCAGCACATGCAGGGAGAGAAATAAATTTGCTGCCTGCCAGAGAATTCACAATCATTTTCAGCACAGTAACTGAAATGGAGCAAAGGTAGTATGAAGGATAAATTGTCTAGAAAGAAGTACATTGGAGAGTGCAGATGAGTGTCAGTTATAATGACATTAACAGTTAGAAGATTGCCAGTCAAGTCTCCCAGATAAATATCTAAGAAGAGCAGACCTTGAAGCACTTGGAGCTCTTGGGAGTTTGAGAGACCCATGAGGAGGAATTCTGTGAAAATCATGAGATTGTCCATGTTTCCTAATATGTTTCCAACTCCCTGTAGTTAAAGTATAAAGTGGTTAGAATATACTAAAGACTGAATGCAGATAACTGATATTACTCACAGATAAAATGTGTCCATGTCTACCAATATGGCTTCTCATGAGGAATTCAGCTTAGAGAAATTGGCACAAGTATTTGGAAACCTATGAATTCACATATTACCCTTTTCATTTTCTTTCCTTACCCTGCTTTTATATGCTAATTTTAACATTCATATGATTAGGCAATTTACGTATATTAAATGATCTAAGATTAGACCTATAAACCTTTCAGTTGTTTAGTCATACTGATTCTATTAGAGTAAAACATATTTTCAAACTCAGTCAGGACATACCCAGTGATTATATTCTCATTTTCTTCATCAGAAAATGATCATCTCAGATATATTCTGTAAAACAGTCTCACATAAGCCCATTTGTTTGAACACTGTACAGTGATTTTCTTCACGTACCAGGTAACTTGGATGTTTGCTTATATCCCCCATTCTTAAGCTAGGTAGTTAAAACCAGTTTCCATAGCAAGGTTAATGAGTTGATTGTAGTTTATTTTCAGGATGGTATTAATCCAAAGGTGTCCAGATGGATTAGGCATCATCACTGTTTCATTTCAGTTGTTCTGTAAAACATAAGTGTGAACAACTGCTTTCCTCCTTTGCAGCAACATCCATAAAATATTTGATTCTTTTAGATTCTATAATTGATTCCAATATGTAGCCAGAATTCCCTTGCTGTCACTCAAGTGTGCTGTCTTGCTTGCACACAGAATCTAAATAAAAGCATCCCACCTGGAATTACTCCTTCTCAACACATATTTCTTTTCATCAGTAATGAATTCCAATACTTGATGAAGAACTAAATTTCTGTCTGAGTATCTTACCTATATGCTTTTCTAGATTTTACTGAAATCTCCTCATTCACAATCACAATTGTAACCATTATTTTATTTGTACCTGTCTTGAAACATACCAAGATATAAAGAAATCCTATTTCAGTAATTATTATGCTTTCAATTCTAAAATGAAATATCTTGAAGGGTCTCATTTCAAAGCTATTTAATTTTATATGTAGAAAATACAGAATGAAGGGTTAATAAGTATAAAAATTTTAGAAATAGTATTTTATTAATAATTTAGATATATATTATAAATTTGTAATTACAAAATTGTATATCAATAGCTAGCACTTTGTTAATATGCAGATGATAATGATAAAAATAATAGTGCTTTATTTTCATTGAGAACATTTATATGATTTGCAGCACTTTTGCAATATATTTTGCCAACTTGTTTCTCTATAGCAATCTTTTCAATTCTACATATTTCTTCTGTCATCCTCACATATATGAGAAAAAGAATGTCTTTTAAGCAGAGATTTTATTAAATACCAAAAACAATACTTAGTGATTAAGTGGCTACTACTTAAATAAGTGTTATTTATTGCACACAATCAAAATTCCAGATGACGTTTAAATTTCCTTTATGAAAACTAAACATTATTATTGATCATTATAAGTCTCATTTCATTCCTCTATCTCTTTAGATTGCATTTTTCTCCTTCTGTACAAATTCTCCAGTTTTCCTATGTCACACTTATCAAACATCTTCTACTTCAGAGTACATCATGATACTTAAATGTGCAGCCTTGGGCATAAGAGGGAGAGAAAGTTCATGCATTTATCCCTTCTCCTTATTACTTCACAGATATTTAGAAATTATTAACTTCATTACTTTAAAATGTGGAACAAATGAGTGGGATAGTTATCACTCATCAATTGTTAAATACAGGAAATACAATATATAATAAGACTCTCTATAGAACACATCTAGTTCCTGATATACTACTAATAAAAAAGAATTTGTTCATAAACAAGACCCACCCCCTCCAGATATCTCAACCTATCCATTGATATACCAAGGACTATTTTTGCTTATGAGGATTGATTTCCATGAAATGCTATGTTAACTCATGGTTGCCTCTGATTTTCTTAGCTATCATTTACCACCTATTTCAAGTAATATTTAAGACATAGTGCATGTGCTAGTTAAATATCTTTGTAATTTCTGTATCATTATATTTTTAGCATTGGTAATAGAGTCTATGTATCACATGTATAACATCAGTTACCATCTTTCAAAATTATTCATGTATAACAAAACCAGAATAAGAAATATTCAAGCTTTCTATGAGTATTGATTAATAATATAAAGCAAAAATAATTAAGTATGCTAATGACCTTCAGACATATCACAGCTATATCAGGGAAATTTTCATTAGCCATTTTAAAGAAACATACGTATTAAAGTATACAATTATACCTAAGAAATGAGGAAACAGTTTCTCTTCTGTAACAGGAATATTACTTATGGGCAGTTATAAAGAATTTACAAAATTTGTGATTCTGCCTCATTCTTCTCTGAATAAAATTCAAGGAGTGACTTCCCAGGGAAACTCATTTGTCTGTAATCATAGGAACAATTGTGCTTTTAGATTCTATATAAACAGGAGTATTCTTTAAGCAGGACACATGTGGGTCATAAATTTCAGGAGCCCTGTGGAATTAGTGATTTCTCTCTGCAGAAAGTGCAGTTTTCCTTCAACTCCTGATTGGTAAGGATTTTTTTACTATATGCTTGAGAACAGAATAAGCTGTATTACTGCTTATTAGCAAAAAAATTAACAGAAAATTTTTGTTAACAAAAGAGAACCATTCAAAAATTTTCTTAATCACTAATGATTCAATGCATTTTCAATTTTACATTAGATTAAAAATAAAATTATTCACATTTCAATATATCATTAAATCATGCAATTCCTGCAAAATTGAATTTTATATGAGTTTGTATTAACATTATAAGTGGAAGGGAAATCATCAACACCACCAAAAATAAGCAAATTGAATAAGTTATTAAATTAAAGAAAATTGAATACATTTTAGAATGGATTTGATGAAGAAAGCAAGTAAAACAGGTTGTGTCACAGATTGTGAATCTTACAAAATTTCTTTGAAGCAATTCTCATACATATTATATAACCATAATGTTAAGTACCTTCAGATTGTGAGTTACTACTCCACAAAGAGGTAAGAGGAAAGTTGGCCATTCAACATTATTCTGAAGAGCTATTAATAGCTACCCAACCAGGAAATGTCAGAATGAGGGAGAGGCTAAGAAGCTAAAAAGAAAGCCTTGGAATTGAAGGCTGAAAAATAGAAGTCTCCTCATACCCTTGTAAGAAATAAACACAACTGTGAAATTTGGCAGGGAACATCTGGTGATTAGAGAAGTTAAATTGATGAAAGCAGAAATCACCCTTGATTTGGGTGTGGGACATTGTTGGTTTCACCAGGGCTGGGAACTCTCAGCAAGAGTTTTGCAAAACCTCAACAGGTCTTTGGATAACTTTAATCACTCCATGTTCTCATTTCTTGTATGTGTATTTTAGGCCAGCAAACAAAATTCTGAAGGAATATTTGGTTTGATGGAGGCTACAAAAATTCCTTGTTATGGCAAGAGTTACTCAGGGTGGATCAAAGAAAATGGTGAACTGGGCAGATTTGCCATGTAGAGATGAGTTTGAGGGAAAATGATGGACAGGCATCTAATAAAGCCATATTGTTATTTTCAAGGAATGGTATGCAAAATATATTAAAAGTATAGAATTGTACTTTTTGAGGTTCTTTGAAATATTGCAGACAAAATTTAATAGAATTTACATAAATCATCTGTTCTTTTGTCTTTTGGTTCTAGGGGCCCTTTGCATTCAAAGGAACTATGGGAAATACTTAATAATTTATGTTTGCAATGGAAAATTTACATATTAAAATTACAACTGATACTTGTAAGACACGAGTTTTTATGAAATCTAATTTTCATTCAAAACAAATTTTATTATCAGCAACTAATTTTGCTGTGTTTTTAAATGAGTTTACAGGAAAATCATCAGAAAGGAGAGAGTTCCCATATACCACCACATGCAGTTTTCCTTCTCTTTAATGTTTTACATTTCTGTACTGTCCAAATCCTCTATTTCTTTATTGATCTTCCGTCTAGATATTCTATCCATTATTTAAAGTGGTATATTGAAGTCTCCTAATTTACTGAAGAACTCTCTATTTGTCCCTTCCAATATGAATACATTTGCTCCATATATTTTAGGACTGTTTGATGTGTAAGAATTTATAATTAAGTCTTCTTTACTTGACCACTTTTTTAGTATATAGAGACCCAATTTGTTCTCTGTTACTTTTTAAAACTTGATGCTTATATATTTTACAGAAAAAACATGGAGAAAGAATAGAGTTCCCATATAACTGACCCCTGAAACTGGCAGTTTTCCCTATTATTAAATATTTACATTAGGATGTTACCTTTGTTGCAATTGAAAAAATATCCATAATAATTATAGTGTTAACTATATTCCATGTTAACAAGCACTGTTCCTATACCCCTCTGTCACCCACTTTTCAATTATACTTGTTACATATTATATCTTTATAAATAGTATATCCAAAGCCAGAGATTTAACATTACTTTATATTTGGCTGCATTTTAGAATTTGTGGGAAGGAAAAAGTGAATTAAAATACAAAAATACAATATAATATTACTAGAACTTGTAATTTCCCATATGTTTACCTTTACCAGAGGTCTTAATTATTCATATCAATTCAACCCACTGCCAAGTGTCTTTTCCTTTTAGTCTCAGGAGCTCCCTTTAGTATTGTCATATGGCAGCTCTAGTGATGAACTACCTTAGATTTTTATGTATTTTAAATCTGGAAATATCTTGATCTCTCCCTAATGTTTGAAAGACTATCTTGTCAGATATAATATTCTTAATTGGACATGTATTTCCTTTCAGCACTTTAAATATTACATCCCACTGCCTTCTTGCTTTCAGGAAGAAATTGGTTCTTAATCTTTTAGGGCCCACTTGTACATAAAAACTTTATTTTCTCCTGCAGCTTTCAGAATACCCCCTGTCCTTGGCATTTGACAGTTTGATCAAAATGTGTTGAAGTATGTTTCTCTATGATTTTATCTTCTATGTGGTTCATTAGGATTCTTGAATGTGTATATTCATGTCTTTCATTACATTTATGAAGTTCCCAGCCATTATTTCTTTGAATATTCCTTCCGCCCCTTTCTCTCTTTCTTCTCTTTCTGTATCTTATCCTGTAATGCATATATTGGTATGCTTGATCATGTCCCATATGTCTCTTAACCTTGTCCAGCATTTGTCATTGTTATTCTACTCTTCAGCCTCAATCATTTCAATTGTCTTATCTTCCACCTCACTAATTCATCTGCTAGATCTCATCTGCTGTTGAAACTCTTTAGGGATTCTTAATTTAAGCATTGTTGTCTTCAATTTCAGTACTGAATTTCTCAATTTGTTCATACATAATTTCCGAATATCCTCTAAATCTTTCTGCATGATTTGAGTGTTTTGATGATATTTTTTTTTTTAATGTTTTTCTGGTATTTCCAAATTCTTGTTCCCTTCTTTGTCAATTATTTCTGATGTTCCATCTTCTTTCTTTGGATGGGCCATCATTGTTTTTATTTTTTGTTATTTTTGTTATCTTGTACTCTTTCATTGCAAGTGGCATATTTTAATATTTTCTGTGCTAAATATGGGCCCTGAGCTCTCTGTTCCTTAAATTTCTATCCATCTAGTGATATGTCAGATATTTCCTTGAGTGAGAAATGTAACAAAAAAAAATTAAAAAGAAAAGAAAAATAAAATGAAAGAAAATACATTAACAGTATTTGCAAATTGTGCCAGTGTTGGTTGGCGCTCTTTACAGAATAACGCATTAACCAAGAAGAAAAGCATTACACAAAACACAGACTCCTCTGTGCCTTCATCTGCATTTGGGACTTTGAAGTTAGGAATATATATAATTTTTAATGGTTATGTCTCCTAGATAAATTGATTCATTTGTCAGTATGTAATGTACTTTTTTTCCATTATTTCTTTGGATATTCTTTCTGCCTGTTTTTCTCTTTATTAATCCTCTCTGACTTCCTCTATATATATATATATTGCAATGATTGATGGTTTACCACAGTTCTCTTAGATTCTCTTCTCTTTTTATTTCTTTTTCTTTCCACTCCTAGCCCTGAATCTTTTCATTTTCTTGTATTTGACTTTTCTAATCTTTCCTCTTCCAGCTTCAACTGGCTTTTGAAAACTTTTAGGGCATGTGCCAATTTAGTTATTGTGGTTTCTACATGAGTATTTCTGTTTTCTTCCTTTTTAAAATGTATATCTCATATTGAGATTCTCATATTTTCCATTCATTTTTTCCCTAAAATCTTAATTCTTTCTCTATGTTTTCACTTAGTTTTCTGAGTATGTTGAAGGACATTTTTTAAAGTTTTATGTCTGGATTTTTATCTTGTTCTTTTAGATGGGACATCATTTCCTGTTTTGTTGTCTTTTAATTTTTTGTCACAGAATGTTGACTTCAATATTTATAGTGTCATTTCTGCAATTTTGTCCCTGAGCTGTCTATTCCTTAAATTTGTATAGAGATCATGATATGACAAAGATTTACTTGAGTGCCAGGAAAAAAACAACAAAAAAGCAAAAATATGTTTCACAGTCTTCACATATTGGTTCTTCATTGGCTGGTGCTCTCCTTCATAGTTTAATCATGGTATCAAGGAATTCAGCCTGAAGCAAAAGTGAAGTGCAAGGTACACTTAATCTTTTCTGAGCCTGCCTATTGGCCTGGAATTATGCTTTCCTATGGGCTTAGGAATCCACCCATTTAAAAGAATTCAAATGCATCCTCTAATCCTTATGAAATAAACATTTTCCACACCCTGAATGGTCTATTCTATGACTTAAAGCAAGTAATCCCTTGCCCCATGGTGCTTTGACTTAATTGTTTTTCATAAAATGCTTCTGATTAGAGGGCAAGATCTAGGATGGTGAATTTCTTAGTTCAGATTTTTATGCTGCCAAACAAATCTACGTCAGATTGACACTGATATGTAAGCACCCCAGTATGAACAGATATTTTACCCTGCTCCCTTTGGAACAGATCCAATTATCCACACTAGAAACAGGGTGGCTAGTGATTGCTTGGAGGAGGGTCAGTAAAAGCATCATGAGTTTCTAGCATATATTAAGCAGCATTTTCTTGATTTGGCACTCATCTATTTACTGCAATCCTTTAACAATATTTTTGGAATTTTGAATAAGATGCCTATGCAAGATTTTGCTATTTGTTCAAAGATTCTGTGGTGGAATATCTCCCTGGAGCATATTATGCTACCAATTGGTTAGAAATAAATCCCTACATATGCCTTTTGGAGACCACCATACTCAAGGGCATTGTGATGCTTCTAGGTCAGATTTCTTTTGATTTTGTAACATTTACTAAGAGAAACAAATTCAAGAAGAAAATAATATTAAAGAGGAAATATACCAGTAGAGAGAAATAATGCTATCAATGATACTTCCAAATATAAAGGATGGAAACCCAGAGAGAGTACTGAAGCAAGAAAGAAATTAAATCAATACATTGAAGTGAGTAATAATTGTTGCTTCCTGAAACTCTGAAATTACTTCTAATCTGGACCACATTTTTGAAATAGATGAAATTTCCTGCTGCTTTCAACTTTTCAGTAATATATTAAATATTAACTTGCACTTGATTAAAGTCTATAAAAAAGAGATAATAATGTTGATCATGCTCATAAACATATATGTTCACACACATAATCAAGCACACACAAAATACATAAACACACATGCATGCACAATCCTGCCTTTTCCCAAGTTAGAAGGGAACAACTTGATGGACTTATTATTATTTAATTTATTTAACCAGTTAACTCATCTCAAGACTCAAACTGTGTTTAAAGACCTGGATTCAAGTTTAAACCTCTAAAAATGTGGTCTTCATTTGCACATGTGAGAATGTGTTGAACCAAAGTGAAGAAACTTGTTTCCCACATGATTTTATTTTCATTAAACTGCTGGGAGGACTATGTTGTCATTAACTGACCAGAAAATTTCTCATACATAATCCTTAGGGAAATTGACTCCACTCTACATTGTTTTCATCTAATTGCACTTTCATGGTCACTTGTTTACTTTCCTGTGGTTTCCAGTAATAAATAGACATATGAAAAATTGTTTAATCTTCATCCCTGTATTGTCAACAGCAAGTCACCATAGATTTTTTAGTTTATATATTTATTTTTTTAAAGATACTTTGATTACAAAAATGTTACATAAATAATATAGGGAATTCCCATATGCCCCACTCCCTATGCTTCCCACATTTTCTCACGTTAACAACATCCCTCATTATGGTGGTACACTTGTTACAATTAATAAACAGATATTAGAGCATTGTCACTAAACATGGATTATAGTTTACATTGTACTTTGCACTCTTTCCAGCACATTATTGTAAGTTATGACATGATATATAATGGCTCTTATCTGTCATTGCAGTGTCATTCAGGACAATTCCCAAGTCTGGAAATACCCCAATATTACATCTATTTTTCCCTTTTCTTCCCCTCATAACCTCCAGTGACCACTGCTTCCACATCAATGATAAACATTCTTCCTTTGCTAGAATCACAATAACTCTATAGTAGAATAACAGTAAGTCTACTATAGTCCATTATTCATTCCCCAATCCTGAGGATTCTGGGATGGTGATGCTCACTCTACCTCTCATTGAGAGGGGTATTAGATCCCATGGGGCAGATGGATGGGACTAACTTGCTTGGAGTTGCAGACTTTCTCTCTTCCTTAGAATGGTCTTTGTCCAGCATCATCTCCTTGTTAATTGTCCTCGGTGAGTCCAAAGAACTGGAGATAGGTGGTGCAACTCTTTTGAGATTCAGAGCCCAACTGGTACATGGACAGCCCAAAGACTTAAGTCTCTTGGAGGGACAGCTATCAACTCTAGTACTAAGTATAGGTTTAAATGGAAGGGGTAGAAGAGCCATGGTTAGGGAAACCACACCTGAGTTCAACTCTGTCACACTGGGGAGCATAAATTCCCAAGTAGGGCCCACTGGCAGGGCACCAAACTCCTGAGCTGTCTTCCATGCTTATGGCATCTGGATGTCTCTAGAGCCCACAGGAGCCCCACTATTTGAGGCAATATTTACTTTGGGAGTCAATGAGAGCCTACTGAGATGTGCATAAAAGTAACCTCTGGAATGACCTCCTGACTCACTTTGAAGTCTTTTAGCCTTATAAACTCATTTGTCATTACCTTTCCCCCCTTTTGGTCAAGGTCTTTTTCCAGTTGCATTGCTAGTTGGTGCTTGGTAATAATTCCTTTGTGCTAGGGATCTTCTCCCGCGAGGTCATCAACTTTCATTTTGAGTATGAGACAAGAAATACTTATGCGAAAGTGAGAGTGAATTATTCATATGTTTACCCAATTAAGTTTCAAGCATTAAGCAAAGTCATGTTTGTTTCCCAAGGTTTTCTTTTTTTCTTTATTTTTCCTTTCTGTGGTACCAGGGCCATGGAATGAACCCAGATCCTCACCAGTGCTCAAACTTTGAGCCTCTTCAGCTCCCTTGAGTTGTTTTTTATCTTGCTTGTTGTTTGTTTTTTCTTTTGTCTTTAGGATACACCAGAAATGAACCTGGAACCTCCCTGTGGGAAGCAGGTGCTCAACCGCATGAGGCATATCGACTCCCTTGTTTCCCAAAGTTTTTAACACATAATATAATATAATATAATACATTTATTTTTTTAGTTACTTAATTTTTTTATTTTTTATTTTATTTTTATTTTTTTTATGTGTCCATTTTATTTTTTTT
>JAQZBX010024486.1:0-21503 GCA_029593785.1 Cabassous unicinctus
AATCTGTTTTAGTTATTACATATTGCTGCATAACAAGTCACCCCAAATTTAGGAGCTTAAAACAAAAACGATTTATTATCTCTCATGGTTCCTCTGGGTCAAGAATTCAGGAGTGACTTGTCTGGGCAGTTCCGGCTTGGGACGTCTCCCAGGGTTCTGGTCAGGTTTTGACCAGGCTACCGACAGCCGGCTGGACCCGGGGCCCTGCTGCCAGGACGGCTGGCCGTTGGCGGGGTCTT
This sequence comes from Cabassous unicinctus, assembly GCA_029593785.1. NCBI lineage: Eukaryota > Metazoa > Chordata > Mammalia > Cingulata > Chlamyphoridae > Cabassous > Cabassous unicinctus. The sequence continues at coordinate 240 of JAQZBX010024486.1, forward strand.
CCACAGAGCCGCTCGGGTGTCCTCGGCATGGTGCCCGGCTTCCCCCTCAGCGAGCGATCCAAGAGGCCCAGGCAGAGCCAGCCTCGGCCATTGCACACTGTCCTTTCCGCTATCACCATGCCAGTTCTGATTAAACAAGGACGGGGTGACACAAGGGCCTGAAAGCCAGGAGGGGCGGGTGCCTGGGGGCATCTGTTTTGGAAACGGCTGTTCTGGCAATGCGAGTGCTGTCTTCAGAGACAGGACAGGGCTCTCTAGAGAAAGGACGTATCCCTCATGGAGCTTTCCCCTTCTAGAACACGTATGAATTACATGTGTGCAGAGGGGTTAAATTTGTGGCTCCACCACCTCCCAGATTTGTGGCCTTTGGCAAGTGACTGCACCTGTAAAATGGGGCTGACGGTGGAGCTCACATCATGGGGTCATATAAGGATGATGCAAGGACATTCATGTAAGATGTTTAAGAAAAGTGCTCGCTCGATAGTAGAAGTTGAACCAACGCTGGCTGGCAACATCCTCATGCAAACGTTCTCACGGCTCGCAAACCGCACCTCGCTCTCAGCGCCGAGGCTCCTCTGAGCTGTAATCTGAATTTCTACAGGACCAGCAGCCCAATGAAATATGAATTTGTTCTTTCTCCCTGCAGATAATATTTGTGGTTCAATAGTTCTAAAGAATGACTTGATTGAAATCTGGCTTAAACTAGTTCTCCGGGTGTTTCTAAAAGCGATCCATCCATCCATCAGCCAGTAAGGCTTCCGGATTGTAGTTGTTCTTTGCTACCCCCTAAAGAATTTAAATTCTTGTCATAACAATCATGACCATATCTTTACCTTTAGTCTATTAAAATCAACAAATAAGAGAAAACGACCCTCCGTGTCACCGAGGGGCAAGTACTGACTCTCAGCTGTCGGTTTGGAGCCTCTTTTGACTTGGCTTCCTGAGAGCTCGGTGAGAATCTGCCTGCCCCCCGTCTGTTCATAGCCTGTCTGCACCCTTGGGGAGGAAGCCGCGGAGAAGAGGAAATGCCTGCCCAGGAGCTCCCAAAGGCGGTGGCACAGCAGCCAGCTACGAAGGCACTGAGCTCTGGGGACACCTGAAGGGCCCACATCATAGGCTCCATCTTGAAACCCAGTGGCCCAACGTGGGGGTTGGGGACCACACAACAGGGAGCCCACAGTGCAGGGCCAGGGGAGCCAGCTCTGGGACCTCTCCGCGTGGGGGCAGAGCTGGGCTCAACAACTACTCCCAGATGACCTGCAGCAAATTTCCGGATATCTTGGGCCTCAGTTTTTCTCATCTATGAAATGGGGATGATGGCAATGACAGTCACAGGGCTGTGAATAAGATCACATAGGTTGCTAAAGGATACATTGTTACAGGTAAAATCATCTCTTATCCAACATATGTCAAGGATTTTATACAACTCTTTAATTAGTGAGGGAACCAGTAAGGTGCTACAAATGGTTCCAAGGAGAAGCACATACATACATAAGCAATCAGAAATGCTGAAATGAATTTATAAATAGATAAAAAACTGATCAAGAGTCATGGAAATAATCGATTGCACTATTAGACATTCTTTTGCATTCTCTGGACAAAAATCATTTGCAGGACTCTCAGTACAGACTGCAAAAGGCACAGGCCCCTAGAGATGCAGAGAGCAGGTGGACACCCCAGAGAGGACATCAGGCACCCCTTTCTTGACCCTTGCACACTTTTTCTGACAATGTAAAACATTGGACACTTGTAAAGGTCTCACTAAACATCCATTATTTTGCCTAATAATTCTCACAATCCGTTCCTACCCATCCTATAGTTCAGGAAAGGAAGGGGGAAGGGAGAGAAGGAGGGCAGGAGGGAGAAAACCGCAAACCGAGCTCAGAACACGTTTTTGGCTGAGTTTGGTGTGGTGTGGAGTGCAGCTGATTTAGCGCTTCGGTTTGGGGTTTTCTTCAACTCCTGGCTGGGGTGTCTCCTAGGCCCAGGAGGCAGCTGATTCCGTGGTCTGGCACCAACACACACAAACGCTCCCCGAGGCCCGGCCTGCGTGCAGGGAGCCGCGGGTTCAAGTGTCCAGTGTCCATGAGCTGCCAAGACTCAGGCTTCATCGGGGGATCTGGGGGAGGCCCAGGCGGGGGCAGCTTGGGTAGCAGGCAGCTACTCAGAGGTCCAAGGGTGCTGGGGACAGAGTTAGAGAGACCTGGCGAGACCCTGGCCCCCCATGGCTGGACAGCCCTGACTTGAAATTGGGGTGCAGCTTCCTTATTTGCAAAGGGGAGTCGCAAGTCCCAACTCAGCTCTGGAGAGGAGTCCACGGTAGGAGGGATAAAAGCCATATCAAGTGAACATGTGTGGGGTGTCTAGCTCTTTACATGTGCTCATATTATCCCCATTGTACAGGTGGAGAAACCGAGGCTCAGAGAGGTTAGGCAGAGGAGGGGAACAAAGCAGGAGGAATGACAGCGAATAATGATCAAATGAGGATATGCAGGCAAGATGCCCCCCACAGCGAGGACTCACATACAATAGCCCAATTTTCATTGTGTGGGAGGACAGCCGGGCAAGGGGTGCCCCAGGCTCTCCTGGAGCTGTGGCTCATAGGGTGGGGACCCGAGAACCTGGAGCTGGGCAGAGTGGCCGCAGCCTCCCTTGAAAATGGAAACAGCTATGGTGGCTGCAGCCCGGAAGAAGGAAGCTTCGACCGAAGCTGCCTCTTGGCAGCCGTATCCTGGTGGGAAGAGCTCTGGCTGCCCACAGGGCTGGCCAGTGAGGGGCTTCCTAAAGGATGTGGCTTCATCTCTCAGGGGTCTCAGTTTCCCCATCAGTCATTTAGACCTCAGGGCTGGGTCCCCCATACAACAGCTTGTGTGATTGTCATAAAACAGGGGTGCCCACAGGCCAAACCTGGCCCACCGCCTGTTTTTGTAAATAAAGCTTTATTGGCACACATCCGTGCCCATTCATTTACACATTTTTTATGGTTGCTTTCAAGCCACAATGGCAGAACTGAGTAGCTGCAACTGAGACCCTATGGCCAACAAAGCTGAAAATATGTACTATCTAGCCCTTGACAGAAAAAGTCTGCTGACCTCAGTCTTAAAATATACAAAGGATCATATCTAGCCCCAACTTAAAACTGTTCAGTGGATTCCCGTTGACAGATCTTAGCATCGGGACAAAAATCCTCGCCACGGCCCACAAGGCCCCGCACAGTTCTGCCCCGGCTAACATCTGGCGCTGCAGCTTGCTCTCCACACTCCAGCCACACTCCTGCCACCTCCCTCCTGCCCCAGGGCCTTTGCCTGGCTGTGCTCATCCCTCCCCAGCCTCCTGCCTCGCTAACTCCTGTTCATCTTACCTCAAAAGTCAACCACCAGAGAAGCCCCCTGGATTGCCCTGAAGAGGCCTCACAACCCCTTCATAGATCTCACCAGAGAGAGGGTTTAACTCCTTTTCTGGTTATTTGATCAATGTGGCCTCCCCAGCGGACCAGGAGCCTCGCGAGGGCTGCACACGTCTGCCTTCGGTCCTTTCATCGCAGGGCCCAGCACAGAACCCGGCACAGAGGACGGAGCCCCCGTCAGCGCTTGTGTGCGGAGCCGGTGGCCAGACCCCCTGCTCACAGCCCAGCACAGGGGCTAAGGACTCCAGTCCTGGGGAGGGGACCACGGGCAGTCAGGGCCACCCTTGGAAAGCCCCCAGACCGCCAAACGGCGTTTGGAGTTGGGCGCACTATTTCTCAGAGGACAGCAGTCGATTTTTTCCCCAGCATTGGTCTGTTTCTTTCCTGTGACCAAGAGCGCAGACTCGAGCGCGAGACTGCCTGGGTTCAAATGCCGGTTTTGGCTCCTGTTTAGCAGTGTGGGTTTGGCCAAGTCTATGCCTCAGTTTCCCCATCTGAAGAATGGGATGATAGGCTTGTTGTGAGGATTAGATGAGTTAATATATGCAAAGTCATTTAGATCCGGGCTGGAACATAGCATAAATACATGCTATTTTTTTCGCCTTCTAAACAGGGAAACTTTCCCTCTAAATTGGCAAACTACAGACCAAATCTGGCCAGCTGCCTGGTTGTTGTTTTTTTTTTTTTTTTTTATGGCCCCGAGAGCTAACAATGGCTTTTTACATTTTTTAAGTGGTTACATATAAAATGGTACTAAATGGCTATATAAATGGCTCTCTCTCTGTCTCTCTGTCAGTGGTTATCTAACATCCTCGAGTTTGTTGCTTGGCCCACAGAGGCTCTCTGGCCTCTTAGTAAACGTTTGCTGGCCTGCGCTAGAATGTAGGCTTCTGGGGGTGAGAGGGGCGAGCCTGCCCCTTGCTGTCTCTCCAGCGTGTGGATCAGCACCTACAGGTACTTGTGAGATAGTTGTAGAATGGGAGCCAGTAGCTCGCATCCAAGGGCAACATTGGGCAACACCTGGAGACAACCGAGGAGGGGGCTGCTCCTGCACCCCAGGGGCCGAGTCCACGGATGCTGCTGAAGGCCGCACAGCGCCCGGGACGGCCCCACAACAGAGCACAACCTGGTCCCAGATGCCAGCAATGCTGAGGTCACCGTGGTGTGGGAAAGCGGCGTGTGCGCAGTGGAGGAGGCCCGGGCTCCCCCTGCCACATGCACCCTCGACTGGCAGGCCTGAGAAGCAGCAGCTTTGCCTGCACGGCTTCCTTGTAGCTTTCTGGCAGGGGGTAGAAGGTTTCTTGGTGAGTTTGCTTTATGGGCAAAGATGTCCCTATTTTCTACATTATTCAGAGTCCACTGTGGAGTTTTCCCCTTCAGTAAACTCTGCTCCTTCCGTCCCAGCTCTGGGCTGGAACCCCTCCTTCCACAGCAGGGTCATGAAGAAATACAGAAGCAGCTCTCACCTGCTGGGGTGTCCGTTCATTTAAAGATAAGTGAAGGTAGCTGTGACCACCCCCTCCCCAGGCCAACTTGCACTGCTCTCCCACCAGACCCTGTACTTCCAAGAAAAAGAAAAAAAAAGAGTGAAGCAACAATACAGGGGCTGCTGGGCATTTTACTTGGGAAAATCGAGCTCTGAAAACTTGGTGCAGCCCATATGGTCAGCAGTGGAGGACGAGTCAAGGCAATTGTGGAATATCCAAATAAAAGAAGCCGCAGCCGTCAAACGGGACGCAGTGGAGGGCACTTACATGGGAAGTTACTCTCAATGCGCTGTTGAGTGAAAATGAACGAGAAAACCAGGTTTCTAGACAGTAAGATCCCCCTGGGTGGGCAGGGGCTGGGAGGGGACACGAGGGAACTTCCGGGGCTGGGGGTGCTCAATGGCCCGTCTGGGTGCTGGTTACGCAGCTGATTTCACTTTGTGAAAGTCCACCAAGGTCTAGATTTGTGCCCATTTCTGCAAATATATTATAGTTGGATAAAAAATATTTTTTTCTTTAAAAAAGAGGACTGTGTTTTTGTTGACAATACAATAGAGAGGTTATAGAAGAATTTGCATGCCGGGGATCCGAGACCACTGCCTGCCTTTGAACCCGGCTTCTCCTTTCACAGGCTCCTTCAGGAGAGAGCTTTGCCACTCTGAACATCAGTTTTCTCATCCACAAAATGGGGACCAAAACAGTAACTAGTAACAAAAGTAGTAACTAACATTCTAGGGTTGTTGAGGTTTGATGAGAAACTCTACAAAATTCTTAGCTCAGTGTCTGTCATCTAATAAGAGTCAATCAATTATAGTTGCTATTATTATTATTTTTACTTATTATTCTGCAGAGGGAAACATCAGGACCACTATACAGCAAAATGGTGATAGTGAGTCTCTGTTTGGAGGGGCTACCATTGGTTTTTATATTCTACATTTTGCTTGTCTATAATTTCTGTATTTTACTATTTTTCAAAGTGATGAGCATGCATTGCTTCTGCAATTAAAGAAAGTTATTACAAAAGAAACAAAACTGTCTTTTTAAATCCTGAGATCCATTTAAAGCCCCCCAAAGTGCCTGATCACAGCCGGGTTGAAAGCGGGCTGGCTACGCTGAGTCTTCTCGCTGGCGTCCCCCCCACCCCCAGGCATTTCCGAGCATCCTGAGTAGGACACATGCACAGGCATGTGACCGGGTCCTTGGGCTGTCCTTCTTGCCGAGCCTCGGGGCAGGTGGTGCAAGTCTAGAGCGCGTCTCCCAGCATGGCCAGCCCGGTGCCCCGAAGACTCCAGAGAATGGATTGGCCCAGGCCCTTCCCCAAGGCAGAAGGGAGGGTGGGAGGCCGGGCTGGGCTCTCCCAGACACACCCCTGACCTCTCTCTCCCTGGGGGGAGGCGGGGGAGTGGCTAATTACAGGGGTGCGTTGACCCTTGACCCTCCCCTCCGGCGGGACCTGTGGGGACCTGTGGGGACCTGTCGGGAGGCAATGTTTTCCCAGCGTTCACCTCTCCCGCCCCGAGGACGGCCCGCCTTTAGCTCTTTGGCCTCTGGCATCTTGAAATCCTCAGACTCTTCCCCCCGCCTGGCACATCACCCCAAGTGGGGCCAGCGATTCGGTTTGGAAACCGGGTCCCCATCTTCATGCCAGTCTGCCCCTGAGAGTTTTGAAAGGCAGCAGGTCACTCACTGGGCAGCCAGCAAGGCAGGTCCTGGGTTCAAGTCCCACCTCTGCTCCCCACCCCACGCCCTGGCTGTGGTGAGCCTGGATGAGACACGAGACTTCTCCGAGCCCTGTTCCTTCTCTGCGAAACCAGACGCTGATGTGGATAAGGATCCTTAGCCTAGACAGCCGTTCCATCAAAAAGGCAAGTTAGGAGCAAAAAAACCTGAGATGGAAAACATAAAAAGTAATTGGCTCTGCAATAGGAAAAGAACACACAAAACCAAAACTAATAACTGCTTACTTAAATTTGCACAAAACCTAATAGAAGAACAACTTATCAACCAGCACTCCGTTGCCGTACGTGTGAATTAATACAGGCTCAGGTGCTTGGTAGGATCTGGAGGGAAGGGTGAGAGTAGGCGCTCTCTGCAGCGGCAGAGGTCTGAAGTTGCCCTTCTCACGGTCTGCTAGGAGGATAAGAAGAAATAATGCATATAAACACCCTGCCTGGCTGCGTGCACAGAAGGCATGTTCAACAAATGCCAGTGATTGTTAATATTGATTCCAACGCAGGAGTCAGAGATTCAGGTCCTAATCCAGCCTCGCCATTTTGTTGCTGTGTGACCCTGTGCAAGCAGCACAACTTCTCTGAGCTTCAATTGCCTCTTCTGCACAATGGGATAGTCATAGCACCTGTGTCATAGGAGTTAAAACACCTGAAGCATTCGGCACAAGGCTCAATAAATGACGGCCATTGTTCTCTTTACTCTTGTTATGATCATCATCCAAAGTAGCACAAGTGAATGTTCAAGGTAAACATTCAAGGCTCTCGTGCCCCGTGAAGTGAAATTTGTACATTTGTAGGCACACGCTCCCTCTGAAGTCCCTCCTGTCCTGGTACTGAACTTGCTGAAAGGGTGAGAAGAAACTCAAGTGTGAGACATGTCTCTTCCACATCTCTCCTTATTTCTCTAAAAGTGAGGGGGATAAGCAGGAGAGCCACTGAGACAGAGGTCTGGGTCCCAGGGCCAGCTCTGCCAGCTGCTAGTTGTGGGACTGCAGGAAAGGGGTCCAGTTTGCTGAAGGCTCTGCCCAGCCTGAAAGAGAGAGAAGGATGGTTCTCCCTCACCCCACCCCCAGTGGCCAGGGGCGAGCCCCCGTGCTCTCAGCAGTGGAGCTCACCGTGTCACCCCCAGTGGCCGGGGCCGAGCCCCCCGTGCTCTCAGCAGTGGGAGCTCACTGTGTCACCCCCAGTGGCCGGGGCCGAGCCCCCGTGCTCTCAGCAGTGGGAGCTCACTGTGTCACCCCCAGTGGGCACTGGTGCTCTTGCTCACTCGGATTTGGACAAGACGCAGCTGGAGGAAGGGGTGGGCAAGAGAGGGGACCACTTCCCCTGCACGTCACTCGCCACCTGGGACCTCGGCCTGCTGTCATTTCTTAAATATGCAGTGAGCTGGTGACGCGGGCACTGTGCAAGGCACAGACCCAGGTAAAGTGGCCCCGATCCCTGCCCTCAGGAGCTCAGGGTCCAGGGAGAATGACTCATCTAAACAGATGTAAGCATAAGCGAGTTATGCATAACTCAGCATAAGTGAGTTCTGTGGTTTTAGTGTTGTTTGCACATAACCTCATTGGTGAGAGGTAGGTGCCCATGGCCTCTCAAAGCTGTTAACCTGCCCGGGGGTGGCAAACGGTGGGGTCGGGTGGCCGATGCAGACGCCTCGGCTTCTAGCAGTGCTGTCATCCTGGGCACGGTGGCAGTCTCAACAGCCGGTCTTTGGGCTTCTCACTGGCTAAAAGAAGCCATAGCCTCAGGCCAGGCACTTGACCTCCTTTTGCCTCAGTTTCTCCATTAGGAGAGGAGATAATTACGATTTGTTTATTGTGAGCTTTGAGCTGTGGGATGAAAGCCTTCATGTGCATGGGCGTTTTATTATAATCACAGCAGACTTGGAGAAAATTCAAAGAGATGTTTTATAACCTCAATTATAGAAGTTTCTTCGTTCGGGAGGGGATATCCCAGAGTTATTATTGAGGAAACCAGGTAATAGGCCTCCCAAGAGACTCCCTGCCCTGGAGAGCTGGGAGGGCCTTCCACCCTGAAGGTGGGAGGCCTCCCGGAAGCAAGCTGCTTCCCCTCTGGAGACCACAGCCTGATGCGCCTACGCCCCTCGGCCCGCTAGGCTGGGTCCCTGGCTGCAGAGAGCACAGGGCAGGAGGAGCGCAAAGCTGGGGGTGAACTTGCACTGTGTAAACAGCCCGGATGACTCACCCTTTCCCTTCCCCTTTGTCATGCTGGGATTTGGAAGCTTCTCTGGCGGAGTTACCTGGAAGTTCCCTGAAGGGTGATATTTTTTCTCCAAGGATCATACCAACTCCCATGGAGGCTAGGTGTCTGCAGAGAGGGCAGAGGGCTCCTGCTCAGGGTGCAGTCATCAAGGAAATAGGAGCTTTCATTTGCACTTGAACCCACCTCGCAAGTGCTGGGGCCTCCTGACCACATGCCCAGGCCTGCCTTTTCATCCTGTTTCAGAGAGGAATGCACTGGGCTGCAAGTCATGGAAAAATCACTGTTTCTCACATGATGACAAGTCTGGAAGAAGGTGACCACGGGCATCAGTTCCAGGACTCAACAGTGTCAGTGCTGCGGATGCCCTTGGCCTTTCCCCCATGGTTGCAAGATGGCTGCTGCAGCTCAGCCATCACGTCTCAGTTCATGGCAGGAAGAAGGAAGAAGAGCTGGTGCCAGCTGCACCCATCCTATTTATCGGGAAAACAAGTATTTCTTCAGAAACTGCCCCAGGGCCTTTGCCCATGCTGTCCCTCTCCCAGGAATGCCTTTGCTTTCCTTGTTGCCTGGTTATTTCCTACTCATTCTGTATCTCCCGGTTCCCACAGGGTCCCCAGACAACACTCCTTCAGTAGCACTTTGCACAACTGTAATTACTTGTACAACTCTTTCTTTCATCTCTCTCCCTCTCTAGACTGCAAGCCCCATGGGAGCAGGAATCTGTGCTCAGGCTTGTAGTGCTTGCACCCAAAGCCATGCCCCGCACGCCCTGAAGCTGCGCTCGCCTTTCCATCCGGCAGCAGCCGTCAGGAAGGCAGTGGCGGGGACATTTGCTCCTCCACTTGCTGCTGGTTGCCCTTTGCCTCAGCCATCAGGCCCGAGACCTGCGTCCTTAGAGCGCCTCCTGCCTCCTGCATGGTACGAGCTCCGTCAGCAAGTCAGGTGCACACAAGCACATCTGGGAGCTATGGGGGAAGACACAGTCCCGTGTGGCGCACTTTCTCCTGAGGCTCTGCTACTGGCAGCACTGCCAGCTCTCTGCATCCACAGGGCCCCAGCCCACCCGACAGCGTGCACTGGGATACAAGGAAAAGCTCACCGGATTCGTGAGCACCGTGGTGGCCACAGACGCCCAGTTCCTAAGGGTGCAACCTCTGGCAAGCCTGCGAGCATGGGGTCAACCAGCTGAGGTTTGCCTGAAGCCTTCAGTCCATTGCCAAAGAGCGAGCTGGACAACACTGTGGGGCCACGAGAGTCCTGAATTCATACTGGGTGGGTGAAGAGTCCACGTACAAATTCTTTGAGTTTAGCCTCATTGATCCATTCCATAGAGCTATCAGAAGAATGGGGCGGATGTGGCTCAAATGGTTGGGCGTCCGTCTCCCATATGGAGGGACCTGGGTTCGATCCCCAAGACCTCCCGGTAAAACTAAAGAAAAAGATAGAAGGTGTGCGGGCCGCCAGGCCCCGCGAGCGGGTGAGCCCCCCAAGCCCCGCGTTTGGGTGCACTGCCTGACCCCGTGAGCGGGTGAGTCCCCTAGGCCCCGTGTGCGGGTGCGCTGTCAGGCCCTGCGAGTGGGTGCGCCGTCAGGCCCCGCCGAGCCACGCAGCAAGATGATGATGTAACAGGAGAGAGACACAAGGGAGAGCCAAGATGAGATGCGCCGAAAAACCAGGAACTAAGGTGGCTCAGGTGGTAGGATGCCTCTCTCCCATATCGGAGGTTCCCAGGATCGAGTCCCGGTGAAGACAGGAGGAGAAGGATGAGAACAGAGGGTAGGAAACAGACCCAGAGAAATGCCCAGCGAATGGACACAAAAACAGCAAAAACGTGGGAGGGGGGGAAGGTAAAAATGGATAAAAGTAAATAAATAAATAAATCTTAAAAAAAAAAAAAGAAAGAAAGAAGAAGACGAAATCCTGACACCCAATGGGTCCCCAAGCAAGTTCACAAGCACAGGAAGATGCGTGGGCTGACGTCCACAGGCCACGAGAGCCATGACATCACTCTGTTGTCATGTGGCTTGGAGAGGGCACAACACCCTCCAGGTCCACCGTTACTGCTGACATAAAGTTTGCAAAGCTCATACCTATTAGACAACTTCGGACAGTCGTGTCTGCATGAGAGTGTTCTTTGTTAAAACAGTAGCTGCCTTCAGGTTATTTCAGGTCTGCACTTTCAAATTATGAAAGCTAAAACGCAATGATGTTTGAAGACTATAAAGTGACGATTTTGTCTCGTTTCTAACGATTTTGTCTTTGCTGCAGTGCAGTATAGTTGGTGTGAAATGAATCCTTTAAAAGAGGAGCTGAAACTCTCTCTTTCCGTAGACTTATTTGGTACGTGGGGTGAAACCTACAGCTTTATTGGGGTGAGGCATGCTCCGCTGGTTTTCTCTAGGGTGGCTGTTTTGGGGATTTGGCTAGGTGGTAAGTTAGGACACATTTTTTTTGCTTGGAAATTTGTGGAGTGGAAGGAGGATCTCTTAACCTTTTGTCATCACCATATGCAAAAAGAAGTCATGAAAATCTGGACTGGAGCCCACGTTTTTAGATTTAATCCAGAATTCCATTCATATAACTGCTGCTTCTGAAAGGTAAAAACTTCAAAAGAATGCCACCATTTTTAGAGGAATTGACTAAACAAGAGAGTTCTCTTACAAATGAAACAAATCCAGGTTGACAACCTAAACAAAATTGCCTTGGTCGGCACAGTCCCATCTAAGTTCACATAAAAAGTGAAGGCCACTTCTATTCCATGCCTCCCCTTCTGGTGTCTGCAGAATTCTGATTTTTTTTGCAACGTAACAGTGGTTTTTATTTTTTTTAATTTTTTTATTTTTAAGATTTATTCATTTATTTATCCCCCCCTTGCTGCTTGTGCTTGCTGTGTCCATTCGCTGTGTGTCTTCTCCATGTCTGCCCATCTTCCCCTTGCTGTGAGGTCCCGCTGCATCAGCCCCTTGCGGGCCGGCCTGCCCTCACAAGGAGACCCCGGGAAGCGAACCCGGGGCCTCACACATGGTAAACGGGGGCTCTATCGGTTGAGCCACACCCGCTTCCTGTTGTGAGGTCTTGCTGCATCAGCCCACTAGGCTGCGCGGACCGGCCTGCCCTCACAAGGAGGCCCCGGGAAGCGAACCCAGGGCCTCCCATATGGTAAACGGGGGCTCTATCGACTGAGCCACTCCCGCTTCCCATCCTTAGTGATTTTTAAAAGCAAATGTTCACATTGCTTTACATCTTTGTGAACAAAATTTTATTAATGTCCCATTATCAACTAATTTCCTCTGAAGCAAGGTTACTGTAGCAGAGCTGTATCTTTCATATCTGCTTTACCCTACATCCATTTTGCACCAGAAAGTGGGGAACAGTGATTTTAGTCAAAATTGCTACAGTACATGAATAGGTAAATAGAGCTAGTTTATTCCAGATATTTCTAGCAAGATTTTTTTTAAAGATAAGATGACTCTACCAAACAGGCCTGCCTTACAACAGTCTTTTATCCAGATGTCTCTTTTGTATTAGTTTATTCATAATCAGATTAGATTAAAAGTGTTCTCCTGGTACTGATTCCTTACCTTTGTAATAAAGGTTCCCAATCCTAGCTATATGTGAGAATTACCTGTGTAACTTCTTTAAAATATACATGATGACCCTACCCCAGAAATTCTGATTTTGTAAGTCTGGAGTGTGGCATGGCATTCATTTGTATGCCTCAAAAGCTCATAGGTGATTTCCATGTGCTGTGCATACAGTGTGGGGCACCTCTAACAGAGATTTGTTTAGTAAGGACAACATTCTAACATCTTATTCCAGCCCTTACAACCCAGAATAGGTGCTTTTGTTAACCCTATTTTACAGATGAGGTAACAGAGATTCAAAAATGACTTATCAGCATGTTAACACTAGAAGGGTGCAGAGACAGAACCTGTTCCAGTGCTGTATGGCCACACCAAGCTGTCTTCTAGACTATAGGGGATGAAAAATGAGGCAAGTCCAAACCCTTCATTTAACATACAGAAAAGGAATAATTTCATGTTGGTAAAGGATGTGATTTCTTTCCAAATAAATGTGATGACAAAATGGCTGGAACTGATGACTTACATGTTGGACACTGTGCCAGCCCCTTTACATCCATCACCACATTCTCAACCCTGTGGAGTCCCAAGTATAGTTTTACCCTTATTTTACAAATGAGGGAACTAAAGCTCAAAAATGGTCAGATTCAACCCCCAATTTTTCCCGTGAGAGTCTGAGTTAGTAACTACTATACTCCACTGCCTCGTAGTCAATAATACGATTTGTGAGGAGGGCATGCTTACTAAGCTAGGTTGGTCAAAGGGTTTTGTTCGTGAAGGAAGGTTTTTGGAAATTTAGGCTCAGCCATTAAACGGGAGATTGTAACCCAGGCAAGTGGTGTGTGGCTCATGCTGTTGGAGTAGGCACAGGTATGGGTGCATGAACCTGCCTTCAAGAAGGGAACAACTTAGCTTTGGCTTTTCAGGAAAGCCAGGGGAGGGTGGTTAGCCATGACTTCAGAATACAAACCTCACACTGCCTGGCTGGAGGAGGAGGCTGTGCAAAGAGGAGTGTGGTTCAAGTTTGTGGAAATACTGAGACTAGGAAAGAGATCTGCATTGAGGAAAGCTGCATGCCGGGAGAAGGGTTATCCATCAACGGCCTCCACACTGGTTTGACCACGACTTTTCTATTATGATCTTGTAAACAGTCATTCCTGAGTCCTCCAAATGTGCCTGCATTTGTTGCAGGGATAGATTTACCCAGACAGGTGGAAGCATCATGATTTAAGGGTTATAAACAGCTGCAAGGGCCTGGCTGGTAGCAAGGGAGGAGGTCGTTCCTCGGCCCTGGCAATAACCAGCTTTTAGAACAGACCCCCAAATCGGAACGATTGCAATTTTGGTCCAGTGCTTGCACCACCCATTACTGCTAAATAGTAACATTCAAATGTGAAGAATTTCCAGTCTCTTTAAAAGGGATCATCTTGGCTTGCTTTCTGTTGCTGACTCACAGTGCTGCTGCTTTGGGACTGTCAGGTTCCAAACGGGATTCACAGTAAGTATTCAATAAATAAATGTCAACTTGTATCGATAATCATCCCACTACGAGTTAAGCCAATGAGGGCATGGTAACGACAAACCCGTCCTCGACTTGCCGGTCCCCACTCCCCCAGAGCGAGCTTTTCCCCTATCAGGTAACTTTAAGTGACAGCGAGCACAATTTGTACCGTGCGCGGGGCAGGTTCGCTCTTTGTCCAATCAACTCCGAGATTTGGGGGTGGGGGAAGGGGGTATCCCCAGACCGTCCCTGTCCAGGAAGGGGGCGGGCTGAGCTGGGCAGTGTCACCGCTGCCTCTCGCGGCGCCGCACCGTGCTCGGCACTTCAGGGAACCAATAGGAACGAGGAGAGCTATTTAAACCGGCCAATGTCGGCCGGCTGCGGGCGGGGCTTGCGAGCCCTATAAAGGCGGCGGCCCGGCGGGCACGCGCTGGCCGAGGCTCCTGCGGCGGTCGGCGGCAGTGGCGTGGAGCTCCCCTCCGTCCCGCGGTCGGCCCCTTCTTGCAGCGCCCTCTTCTCGCGCCCGCCTGCCTCGCCTCTCGGCGCCATGACCACCACCACCACCTTCAAGGGCGTCGACCCCAACAGCAGGAACAGCTCCCGGTGAGGCGGGCGGGCCGGGCGGGCCGCTGTCGGGAGGGCCGGGCGGCCGGTCGTTGGCGGTAACGTGCCCCGCGCGCCGCGCTCCCGCCCGGGTGGGCTGCGGGTCCGGCCGACCGCGTCGCCTTTGTGCCTGCGGGCGGGCCCCGCCCCGCTGCCCGCTTCTCCCCACTTCTCCCCACTCAGTGCTCCCGGGAGCGGGGGCTGGGGCGGCCGGGCCCCGCGGCAGGTGGGCTTTGCCGCCGCGCAGCGTGCGGAGAGCTCTCGCTGTCCCCGCCCGGGCCCGGCCGCCCAGCCCCTGGGCGGTGGTCTGGGGCGCCCTGGTGCGGCCCCATTGTGCAGCCCCGACCACGCGCTCCGGCCCCTGGGCCGGGACGTGCGGCTGGCCTCGGGCTCGGGCGCGGGGTGCGCCTGGGTCCAGCGGGTCCGGGGAGCTCCCGCCTTCGCCGGGCCCCCCGCCCCCAGCCTGCCCCTGGGGCCTGCCCGGCAGGTGGCATTTGCGGCCGGGAGGGCCTGGGCACCGCGACCCCCGCCCGTTCTGGCCCCGACTGTCTGACCCTCTTCCCAGAGCCTCCCCGCGCCTAACAAAGGAAAGCCCTTCGCCTTCCCCTCCCGCGCCCGCCTCCGAGCGGAGGGCGATCGAGCAGCCCGAGTGGGCTCTCTGCTCGCCCAGCCTCGGCCCTCGGGCTCAGCAGCACGCCTTTTTCGTTTCCCCTTTGGACGCGTGTCAGACGAGTTGCTCCGTGGCCCCGGCTCCCTGGCGGGGGCAGGTTTCCTGTTCTTGGGCGGGGCCGGAGACTTCCATTGTCTCCTCTGTGGTGTCTCCACCTGGGAGGCTGGGGCCTTTCTTGCCACTTATCCCACTGTATTTTGGGAAGACGGCACCGAGCATGGTGTTTGGACTGGGATCCTTATCCTAGCCCTTGCCCAGCTGGGTGGAAGGTCTTGGGTTCTGTGGAAGGTTTCCACATTGTCTTGGCTAATTGCTCGCTCTTCTTGAAAGTGGGTTCCAGGCATTCTGGGATCCTGCCCAAGGCCTGAAGGAAGCTTAGATCCCACGTTTTCTGGGTGTAGAGTCTCCATTGATCACGACCTGCAGGCATGTGTGGCGAGCCCTGGGGTCCTGGGCAAGTGGCACAAAGGGAGCCATTTTGTGGGCTAAGAGGCAGACTGAAATAGCAGTATCTCCCAGGCACTGGGGAGCTTGAGGACAGAAAGCAAGCCTCAGCTGAGGAGTGTTAGAAAGAAGCCTTGGAAATGACATCCCTTTTCAATGAATTTCTTCCGTGTTACAAGGTAGAACAGAATGGATAAAATTAAAAAACAATTAGTGGTTTCTGTGAGGATGGGGGACCAGGCGTGGTATAGACCTACCAAACACTGCTCACCGCCTCTTCTGTTGTCATCCTTCCCATGAGATAATGGTTTTGAGAGGACACTGGAACAAACAGCCTGGGCTTTCTCATGTTGTGCTCTGAGGTCAACTTCCTGCCGGTCAGACTTGGGTTGTTGGAATGATGATCTGTAACCTGGGGTTTAATCCTTCGGGGTTGAGCTCAGTTTAGTTTTTCATAAAGAATTTCAGAAACCCGGTCAAATGAGTCCTTACACTTAGTGTTTTTGATCTGTGTATCTGAAATATGAGACTCATGATAATTGGTTCTGCAAAGGAAATGCCTTAATTGCCCTTTTGTCATCAGTTTGCCTCCAGTATTCTAATCTGGGGGCTGTCCTTTTCTCAGCATTGCCCTTTCATTTACTTCCCACCTTCTCTACTATAATCTCACCCAGCTCTCCTAAACTTCTTAGCTCCAGTAACATTCTCCAGGCTCCACAATAAACATGTTATGAATTTGGACTGGGAAGAAATGATCTGCAAAAATCTTTTGCAAGCTCTGGGATTTAAAGAGAGAAGGAAGACAAAGAGTAGTTTTTTTTTAAATTGCTCTTCACAGTACCAGCTCACATTTTTGTTGACAAATAAGAGTGATCTTGATTTAGTTATCATATGTGTAGTTCAGAAAGAAGAGTAGGATCTTAAAAAATAAAATTGGAATAATTTGTCTTTCGCTCCACGTCCTTTGTTTGGGGACGTCTTGCTATTAGAAAACACTGACATCACTGTAGTAGAAATGACCTGCTCTTGCAAGATGAACGTATACCTCAGAAAAGTGGGACGGGGCAGAGCTTCAGCTTTCCTTTAAGCTGGTGTTTTGGTACTAGGGTCCTTTTGTTGTTGTTAAGGCCCAAAATATATCCCAGCCCATTAGAGTTCTGAAGGTTTCCAACTGCCCTAAATAATTCATGGAGCCGTCAATTATGATGAGTAAAGAAATCATTCCGCTCTCTAAAGACTGGAGGGAATGACAATGAAGCCAGTTCATTTTGATTATAGTACTTCGAGTATCTTTGCTGATTTGGGGGTACAAATGATAAAAACCTAATTGCTTAAGACTGGAACATGAGAGAGAGCCCATTAAGAATTTATAACATTCTTTTAACTGTGATTTAAACAGTTTAATTAAGCAAACCTAAAATGATGATCCTCATAAAATGTATGCCTGAGCATATTTATCTTAATCCATGTAATGGGTTCAGTCTAAGGAGCTATTTCTTATCTGAGACTTAAAAAAATGGCGGTTTTGAATGTTAGAGCTGCTTTAAAGGAACGCGGCGGGGCTTCCCCTCTGGGGGGGAGTCAGGAAGTACATCTAGTGTGACCCGGGCAGGCACAGGTGTTAGGTGAGGGGAGGTCGCTGGAGGAGCCACAGGAGGGAGGTTCACGCCCTCTAAGGCTAGAAAGCAAGGACCCTTGACTGAAAGCACCAGCTCTACAGCTTGGAGTCTGATGAGAAAAATGGTGCTGCGTGCTTCCTCCACCTGACGGTCCTATTTCGAGCCCCTCCCTGTTATGTGCCTGCAAGGAACTGAGGATTTGGAGTCTGGTCCCATCTCCATTGTTCAACTAATGTCGAGCGATTTATTTTAGAACTTTCCAGGGCCTGGTTTGGCTCCCCTGAAGATGACTATACAGAGCCGAGCCCAGAACTCTGCCTGCAGGACCCGCAGACCAGGATCGTTTTTTACATTTCTAAATAGTTGATGGAGAATATTTTATGACATGCAAAGATGTCATGAAACTCAAGTTTCAGTGCCTGTGAATAGAGTTACTGGGACCCAGCCACTCTCACTGCTTTTGGCATTGCCTGTGGCTTCCTTTGCTTGCAGTGCTGGGACAGTTGCATGGTTTCAGCAGAGACCATGTGATCCACAAAGTTGGAAATATTTACTCTCCAACCCTTCACAGGAAAAGTTTGTGACTTCTGAAGGAGGATCTCCAGCATCGCTTTCAGCTGTGGTCTTCTCTCTTACCCTTGGAGGTCATTCTTAATGGCCTCCTGGAGGAGGCAGAACTTTGAGCTAGAAGTTTCCAAGATGGGCTGGGTTTTGGATGGCTGTGGATGGAAGCATGGAGAGTGCTCCAAGTAGGAGAAATATGCCGGTAAACAAAACCTGCTTTGTACCACAGTGAAGCAAGTGGTCCAACCAGATTGGTGAAGAAGAGGGGAGAAGGAGGTGTGCTGGAGAGGAGGCTGTCCTGACCTCAGGCGGAGTTGGGATTACCTGCTTGCGGCTAACTGGGCCTTGCACCTGCTGGCTGGCGGGTGGCAGAGAGACAAGGCCGGGGCAGTGGGCCTGGCTGAGGAGGCTCACCGTAGGCTCTCAGCTCCACCCAGGAGAACAGAGGAGCTGGGAATTCTGCCTAGAGAGCCAAAGTGGACACAGGTGCCCACAAGGAATGATCGTATAAAATGAACGGTAGGAAAAAGGAGATATTGTCAAAAGAAATTAAGGAGTTCTGAGTCTAGAAGCAGTCTTTGAAATAATTTTAAGATTAATAGCAATACAGAAAAGTAGGAAGTACAGAAAAGAAGTTCAGATTCACCTGAAATCCCATCTGACAGTGAGCCCTGAAAACACTGGTGAACACACTTTCAGGCGCTTCTGTCTGGATCTTAATGATAGCCAAGACTCATGACTGTCATGTTCCAGATTGACTGTCCTAAGCATGGCGTATATGATTTAATCTTTATATAGTTTTATGAGGTAGCCATTATCCCCACTTTATAGAAGAGAAAACCGAGGCATAGAGAGGACAAGCAAATTACCCAAGGTCACACAGCTAGATAAGTGTATATCTATACACATAATTTTAATAGCATGTAATTGAACTCATTTGTTTTCCAACTTTTTTTCTATTCAGTGTGTTTTGGGCAACTTTTCCTTAATAAAGAGAAATCTCATATAGCTTTCCATTGCATAGATATACTTGATAACCAATCTCTCACTAGTGAATACCTGGAGTATTTCAAAGTGGTTTTTTAGTAGGTACCTGGAATTGAACCCAGGACCCTTGTACATGGGAAGCCAGGTGTTCAACCACTGAGCTAAATCAGCCCCCCTGTTTCCAAGTTTTGACACATCTTAATATGTGTGTCTATCTGGTTATCTACTTAGGATTAATTCCTGGAACTAGAAATGCTGGTTCAGAATAATGCAAATGTAGAAAGTTTGTACAAATTTTTTCTAACTAATGCTGAGAATTGTTGGCGTTTTTTTCACTTTTGCCAGTCCAATAAACAAAAAAGTCCTTTTGTTTTAAATTGCACTTGCTAGTAAGGTTGAATTTTTAATACTTATAAGCTGTCCATTTTAATGGCCTTTGGGAACCTTTTGTCGGTGTTTCTCTTGTGATTTGTATTATTTGAGCTTTATGAATGTCAGTAATACTATCCTTTGTTAAATGCTCCGTGTGTTTTTGCCTACGTTACTCTGTCCATCTTTTCACGGTTTCTGGCTTCTACCGCGTGCTTAGAAAGTTCTTCACGATTAACACCGTATTCATACATGTTTTCTTCCAGTACTTTTGTTTTTTTCTTTAAACTGAAACACAGTTTAAACTGAAACACTGGCCCTAGCTGGCACTTAATTTGATAAATGAAGTGAGCTGTGTGTATTTGTTAATCAAAATGACTATCCAGTTGCCCCAATGTAATTTTCCCTACTGATCTGAAATACTCTACAGGCAATCTTTTTGAGAGAGAAATCTTTATCCTGACAGAATTATGAAGAGAAACTGACAAGCTCATCACTGTAGCAGAAATTGTAGTAGAAATTAATAGATTAAGTAATTTGATAAAACATTAAAAAATCAGAAGATTGGAACAACTCAATTAACAAGCTTTATCTACTTAGACACATGTAGAACATTGGCGAATATACGTAGAACAGTTAAAAAATTGGCCATCAAGTTTTAAATGGTTTATGTCATACAGACTCTGTTATCTGTCCTCATTGTAATTAATAGAAATCAATAAACTAGAAAGACCCCTAGATTTAGGAATTTCTTCTAAATAACTTGTGTCAAGAATAAAATGGAAATAAAACAATGGAACAATAATAAAAATATATGTCAAAACTTTGGGAATGTCTTGAAAGGATGCTTAGAAGGAAATTTTTATCTGAAGTATTTAGTTTTCAACCTTGTCTGACATGATGAGCCACATTTACAAATGAACAAGTATTTATTTGGAAACTGGGATGAAATGGATGCATTCCTAGAAAAATGTTTCTTACTCAAACTGACGTAAGAAGAAATAGAAAACCAGACTACTCCTGTAACCAATGAAGGAATTGAATTGGTACAAAATCATCCCACAAAACAATCTGTTTTCTTTGTTTTGAGTGTTGTCAATGAAGAGTTAAATTGAGGTTTTCCAGGGAGGAGACAAATTGTTCAAAGTTATGGCAGAAGAATTTCTAAATGTGAAAGTACTGTATTTCTTTTTTTTTTTTAAAGATTTATTTATTTATTTATTTATCCCCCCCCTTGGTGCTTGTGCTGCTGTGTCCATTCGCTGTGTGTCTTCTCCGTGTCTGCTTATCTTCCCCTTGCTCTGAGGTCCCGCTGCATCAGCCCATAGCGCCGCGCGGGCCGGCCTGCCCTCACAAGGAGGCCCCTGGAAGCGAACCCGGGGCCTCACATGGTAAACGGGGGCTCTATTGGTTGAGCCACACCCGCTTCCCCTATAGAACTTGCCATGGAATCTTACACTTAATTCCTCATGTTGACTCCCCCTTCTGGCTAGTCACTAATGTTTATTGGTGAGAATAGTAAAGTATAAGTAGATAAACAGGGCTTATTGGTGATGTTAAGATAGAAGAAACTGTTAGCTCTCTTGGGGCTTTCAAACTAGTCAACTTTTATGTGTATATGCTTCCTATTTTGATTCTAGTTGAAAATAAAAAAGGAAATGCTTTTTTTTTGTTTTTTTAGGTACTGGGGTGTGGGGGATTGTATGTGGGAAGCCAGCACTCAACCACTGAGCCACATTGGCTCCCCTGATTTGTTGTTTTATCTGTTTAAAATTTATTTTATTTATTCATTCCCCCCACCCCCTCATTTGCACTCGCTGTCTGCTCTCTGTGTCCATTCATTGTGTGCTCGTCTTCTCTTTAGGAGGCACCAGGAACTGAACCTGGGGCCTCCCGTGTGGGAGAGAGGCGCTCAATCACTTGAGCCACCTCGGCTCCCAGGTCCCTGGTTTGTTGTGTCTCTCATTGTCTTTCCTCTTTGTGTCTCTTTGTTGCGTCATCTCGCTGTCTTGCTCATCTTCTCCAGGAGGTACTAGGAACCGAACCCAGGACCTCCCATGTGGTAGGTCGGAGCTCAGTC
>JAQZBX010024487.1:0-10781 GCA_029593785.1 Cabassous unicinctus
CGCATCAGCCCACAGCGCCGCGTGAGCCGGCCTTCCCTCACAAGGAGGCACCAGGAAGCGAACCCGGGGCCTCTCATATGGTAAACGGGTGCTCTATCCATTGCGCCACACCCGCTTCCTGCCGTGAGGTTGCTGCATCAGCCCACCGCACCGCTCAGGCCGGCGTGCCCTCACCAGGAGGCCTCGGGACGTGAACCCGGGCCTCCCATATGGTAAATGGGGGCTCCATCCACTGAGCCACACCCGCTTCCCCCAATGTCTTCTTAATATTCTTAATCTCTTTAGCCATCTCATTGAATTTAATAAGGAGATTTGTTTGAACATGTATGATTAGTTGTCTCAACTCCTTTATGTCATCTGGAGGCTTATCTTGTTCCTTTAAGTGGGCCATATCTTCCTGTTTTTTGGTGTGGGTTGTAATTTTTTGTTGGTATCTTGGCATCTGGCTTACTAGATGTATTTATTCTGGGTGTAGTTTCTCTCTTTAGTTTTGAGCTTTCTTGCCCTTTCTCCCTTGCTGGTTGTGTAGTAGGAGCCAAGGATGTAGTTGGTGCTGTAAGTTGTAGAGGCTCAAGCTGCCCGCACTGCCCAATGGACCAATGAAGCTTCTCCCAACTTTCTCCTTTGCCAGGGGTAGGGACAGAGCCACAGCTGTTTGTAATAAGCCAAGTCTTGCAGGCCTAGACTCTAGTTACCCAGAGAGACTGATGAAGCTTAATGCCCCTTCCTCCCCTGCCTGGGGCAGGGATGGAGCTGCAGGTGTGGGCAGCAATCTATGCCATGCAGGTCCAAAATGACCGCAGTTGCCCTGGTAGACTTCCAACTATTCAGTCTGTGCCAGCCGAATGTACCTGCAGTTACCCAGAGAGGCTGGTGCAGGGCCTGCCAGCCTCTTCCCTGCTAGAGGTGGGGTTGAAGCCTAGGCTAGCGATGCAGTCTAATCTGGGTAAAAGAAGCTGGTCCCTACTGTGACTTTGATTTTCAGTCAGCCTGGCTTCCCCTCATGCCAAGGGTAGAGTCAAAATGGCAGCTACTAGCCTCTTTTTGACTTAGGTTCAAACTTTAGCTGTTCTTAGGGCTATAGTTTAGCCAGCCAAATTTACTAATCAGTAGCTGAAGTCAGTAGCCAACCATCTCTCCCTCCCCTGTTTTTGGGAAATGGAGCTTCTAACTCTAGCCAGAGAATAGCTCCTGAGGAGGCTTGCACCACAAGAGTTGGATGATTACCAGCCTCCGCGGCATGGCCTATATTTTCCTGGAGGGGCTGGCGCAGGTCCCCCCCAGCTTCCTCCCTGCCGGAGGTGGGGCTGGGGCTTAGGTTAGAGCTGCAATCCAATCTGGATGGAAAGAAGCTGGTCCCTACCAGTATGGTGATTTTCAGTTCCCGGTTTCCCCTTGTGCCAGGGGCAGAGCTAAAATGGTGGCTACCAGCCTCTTTCTAACTTGGACAGGTTCAAAATTTAGCTGTTTTTAGTATTATACTTTAGCCTGCAGAATTTACTATCAATAGCTGAAGTTGGTGCCCAACCGTCTCTTCCTCCCGTTTTTGGAAAGTGGAGCTTCCAATTCCAGCCATAGATAGATCCTGAGATGGCTTGTGCTGCCAATGGAGGATAGGCACCAGCCTTGGGAGCGTGGAGTGCTCTACTTACAAATCTTCTCTGTAGATGGGCAGTCTTTCTATTCTTTCAAGGATGTTGCAGGATG
Source organism: Cabassous unicinctus (assembly GCA_029593785.1). NCBI lineage: Eukaryota > Metazoa > Chordata > Mammalia > Cingulata > Chlamyphoridae > Cabassous > Cabassous unicinctus. The sequence continues at coordinate 1,708 of JAQZBX010024487.1, forward strand.
CTCTTCTGGTCTCATGGAGCCCTCCAAACAGATGCTTTAGATAGCTCTGGCTGTTTATTAACTGCCCTGTAGCACAAGCTGACTCTAGGCACTCCTTACTCTGCCACCATCTTGCTGGTTGTCCCCAGTTGATTTTCAGTAGGGCTGCAAAGGCTATTCAACAGATAGTCTTTTCAACGAATGATGCTGGCACAATTGGACATCTATATGCAACAAAATAAACATTGACCTACACTTACTTACTAAAATTAACTCAAACTGATCACATATCTAAATGTAAAATGTAAACCCGTAAAACTTTTAGAAGAAAACTTAATATCTGGGCTAGGCAAAGAGTTCTTAGACACGACACTGAAAATACCTAAAATTTAAAAGTAATAAATTGGAATTCCACACACAAAAATTTGCTGTATAAAAGGCTCTGTTAAGACAATAAAAAGTTATACGCTACAACTGGGAGAATATATTTAAAAATCACATATATGACAAAGGACAAGCATCTAAAATATATAAAGAACACAGGGAAGAGGATGTGGCCCAAGTAATTGGGCTCCCGTCTACCATATGGGAGGTCCAGGGTTCGATTCCCGGGGCCTCCTGGTGAAGGCAAGCTGGCCCACGTGGACAGCTGGTGCAGCAAGATGATGCAACAAAAAGAAACACAGAGGAGATACAATAAAAGACACAGAAGACAAGGGAGCTGAGGTGGTGCAAAAGATTGAGTGCCTCTCTCCCACTCCAGAAGGTCCCAGGATTGGTTCCCTAAAGAGAAGATAAGCAGACACAGAAGAACACACAGCAAATGGACACAGAGAGCCGACAGGAAGTACAAAAAAACAACAAGGCGGGGGGGCGGGGGGGAGAAATAAATAAATCTTAAAAAAAAAAACAACACTCAAAACTCAACAGAAAACTCAAAAGAAAACCTAATTAAAAAAATTGGCAAAAGACTTGGATACTTCATCAAAGACGATATATGGATGGCAAGTAAGCACATGGAAAGGTATTTAACATTCTTGAAAGAATGAAAGGAGGAGACTGCCCATCTGCATTAGAGAAATGCAAATAAAAACCATATTGTGGTATTACTATACATCTATTCTGAAGGGGTAAATAAAAATTACTGATAATATCAAGTACTGGTGAGGATATGCAGCAACTGGAACTCTCATACTTTGCTAGTAGTAGGAATACAAAATAGTAAAGGCGTTCTGGAAAACAGTTTGACATACACTTACCGTATGACCCAGCAATTCCATTCCTGACTGATCATTTACCTAGATAAAGAAACTTATGTTCACACAAAAACCTGTATATGAACATTATAGCAGCTCTATTCATAATTACCCAAAACTGGAAACAACTCAAATGCCCTTCAATGGTGAAATATACACAACCTGTAGAACATCTATAGCAATCAAAATGAATGAACTATTGATAACCTGCAAAACCTTGGATGAATCTCAAAAGGTATTATCCTAAATATAAGAAGCCAGTCTCAAAGTTTACATACTATATGATTCCATCTAGATGGCATTCCTGAAAAGATAAAACCACAGCAATGGATAACAGATCAAAGGTTGCTAGGGGTTAGGAATATGGAAAGATTGTAATTACAAAGGGGTAGCATAAAGGAGTTTTTTTTCAGGTGATAAAACTGTTCTATATCCCCAGGATGTTGGTGATTACACAAATTTGAATATGAATTAAAATTGATAAAACTGATACCAAAAGAGAGTCAATTTTACTGTATGTTAATTTTAAAAGAAAGAATTATCCCTAGAGAAAAATGTTACGTTGGAAAGGAAAAGTTTTCATAGCATACTACTTGGCTCAGCTGTGACTAGCATTTACACAGTTATAATAATGTAAATGCAAAATGACAATCTAACAGAAACCATATTAGGAAGAGAAGAAAAAATGAGGTAAAAAAAGTGTGTGTGTGTGTGTGTGTGTGTGTGTGAGAGAGAGAGAGAGAGAGAGAAGGAATGAATGAGAACTAAATCCTCATCTTTCTCATAGGGGAAGTCCATAGGTAATTAAAACTGAAAAATCAGAAAGTAACAACATAAGCATATTATTTAATGAAAGAAATAGGGGTAATTTCAAAAGAAGCAGCTAAAGGAGATAAAGATAATTTCTCTGGGAAATAGAAAATGTAAGAGGAGAGATGGTGGGGGTCTGCAAGCTATGTCTACAAAAGCTTTTGGTTAAAATAAAAGCAATATATGTCCTCCAAAGAAGTTGTAGATATTTTTCCTGATGAGTTTTCCTAATATTGTTTTTCAGCACCAGTTTCTAATTACTACATAATTTTTGAAAGACTGCCCAAAGCCTTAGAATAGTAAGTGATACATCAAGCCAGACAATGCCTTTTCTTTTTCATGATCAAGGCTATGTTGCTATAACTTTGGTCTTTGTGACTACTGAGAGAATTTGTAATTCATCTGTGGAAGATGCTCTGATGACACTGTAAGCAGTAGAGTTCAAAGAGGTATTTTATCCCAGTCCCCTTCATGTATAAATTAACTATATCATTCCCTTTTGAAAAACTATCTTTCCTTCTCTACCTCATTTTCTTCCTTCAGATTCTTTGGTTCTGGATTGGACCACTTTGGAGCGTCTTCACAGCTCTTATCTTGGGTTTTCAAAGAACTGAATTCAGAATCCTTTAATGGCTCCTTTGACTCAGATTTAACGTGACTTAGGGATTTTTCTTCATTAATATCTTGCTAGTAGATATGAAAGAGAAATTATTTTATTTTCTATATGAATGTTGTTTCCAAAATCTACATTCCTTTAAATTTGGAGATGGGGTGGGATTTTTCAGTATGGTTCGTACAATTATTTTCTAACTTTTATCCATGACCCTAGGTCTTCCTACTCTGCTCGACTAGTTCAGGAAAACAAACATTTATTGAGCACATATTATAAAATATCTACTGGGCAGCTATGTGGATACAAAGATGAATGCAACATGTCCCAGCTCTAAAGAAAGTCAAAAATAGTGGGAAGACACATAATCAGATAACCCCAATACAATCATCAGTGAACTGTTATCACAGACATATGACCAAAATATTATTGGGGAAGGAGGGTGTCTGAGAAGATATAATGAAAGAGATAACACATACTGGTAGGATGCTTAAAGCTTGAGTAGGAATTAGCAAATGACTGGGCATATAGAGATAAGTAGGTAAGTAGGGGTGTGTGTAGAACATCAAGTCTTGAAAAATAAAAGTATAGACTAGAGTGGGATATTGGAGTCTGAAGCCTTATCTTTTTTGCAGAAAAGATGGCCTTATTTTATTTCCAGGAGTGAACCATGATGATCCGAAAGACATTTAAAAGAGTGAGGACAGAACTTTCTAAACATTTTCAAAATTGAATTTAATTTACTATTTAAGAATCAGGGAATACAATTCTTCTAATCTTGTAATAAAAACTAAGAAAAATTCAGGTTTTAGAAATTGTTATGGGTTAAGCAAGTCCAATTAATTTTAATGTAAACTTGAAATCTAAAATTCTTTTATTGTTTTGAACATGCAGCAGTAAGCATTCATGCACATTTCAAAGCAGGTTAGTTTTCCAGCAGTCAATTGACCTTCCTTTTTTATCCTCTGTAATAATCAGTACTAAAGAAGATCATCTCTATAATTTTATTTTAAAAGTCAAATACATAATGCATACTTAAAAGAATATTAACATTTTTGGCCCTCAAATTAAACAAATCCTATAATCTTAGCCCAGTAATCATTGTCATGAGGAATAGACAATTCAAACAACATGTTTGTTTATTTGTTCAAGAAATATTTAAGTTCTTACTATGTGCCTCGGTTCCCTCATCTCTAAATGGGGATATGAAAGTACCAACTTGGAGAGAGTGTTGTGAGAATTAATTTAGGTAATACATGAGAGTGTTTAGAATACTGCCTTCCATGTCATAAGAGTTCAATAAATGTTATTATTTATTATTATTACTGTGGGCTGGAGTTGCCAAAAAGGTTTATAGAGAAAGTGAGAAATGAGAGCACTTGAAGAAGAACCGGAGTAGCATGACAGAAGAAGAATAGCATTGGGAAGTCACAATTACACGAAGACAGCAATGGAATTTAGTGTATGGGAGAAATTTCAGAGTCCAAGGAAGCATGCAGAAGCAAAGATTTAAACTGGCATATGAGAGACAAGGTAATTGTTAAGATCATTGTCTAAAATTTCTAAACGTTCCTATGCCTCAGTTTCCTCATAAAATGAGAATAATTATAACAACTATGTTACAGGGATTTTATGAGGATTGCTTTTTGCAGTGCTTGACAAATAGTAAGTGCTCAATAAATGTTAATAATAAAAAAATTACAATCCTTACAAAAACTTCTTACCAGCAGATGTGATTCACTATCTTTTAACTGTGGACTTATCTCTCGGTCTTCATTAAAATAGTGCTTCTGTGAAGGATAACCCAGTTCTGTCAAGACAATGTCCTCTGGCCCTGCGCTGGATTTAGTGTACAGAGCTAAAGGGTTGAGGTCTCTGAAACCCTGGCATTAAAAAAAAGGGAGAAAGGATTTGTTTAATCAGTCGACCAAAAGAAAAAAACAAAGTGAATAAGTTAGCACTTCATAATTTTCAAATGTTGTGGAAATGTATCCAATTTTCTAAAATCTAATCATGCAAAATTTCTGCATATTGACAGTTTTTCCTAGATACAAAAATTACCACCAATATTATTGGTGCTACAGACACTCCTATCAATAATTGTAAAGTCAGTCAGTGTTATTCTTCTTCAAGATGACCTCAGAGAATTAACTACCTTGGTGTAAGAATTCTCAATCAATTATTTAAAAGTATTCATTCACATTCTAAAGGATAACAAGCCAAATGGTGTTTTTGGAGTCATCTGAAGATTAAGAGTGTGCTCTACAATAGGAAGGCAGGACTCTCATAGGTGTTTCTAAGATTAAAGAATACATCAAATAACTTTCTTTACTAAATTCTCTTATACCTTGAAGTGCTGAGATTAAATAAAATATTTTACAAAATATATCCAGACTTGCTCCACCTTAGAAGGGACATTTTCTCGGCATACAATAGCATGGCCCTCTGATCTCAAGACATGATGGAAATAGATGTCTTCATTTGAGGATGTATCACACAGAAAAATGTTAAGGATTCCATCTACATATTCATCGACTACCCCCACTAATGGCTTCAAACCACACAACTTCTGGAACTGCAAAATAGCCCTGGATGTCCAGTGTTCCTGAAATACAATCAAGATATTAAATTCAGCTGATAGATTAAACATGAATTATAATAATCATGTAAAAATGAATTTCTGTAAAGCTAGAGATTTAAGTGGAAAAATAAGATCATACAAGTACAGGATAACACATAGGAGAATATTTGTTTTGTGACTGGTAAAAATCGGAATAAAGGAACAAATGATGAAAAATGTGATTATGGAAAACATTTAAATATCTGTGGTGAGAAACTTCCATTTTCTGAAATGGTGAGCTAAATTATTGGATCAACCATTCCACAGATGACAACCAAAAATTTTGGATGTTTTAAAAATATGTCCAAAAAGCATCAAAGAACTGACAGGATAGTAATAAATCACCAGACGAAAATCGAAGCAAAGTGGGAACTACATTTGCCTTAAGGGTATTAATGAACTTTGGTTTTGATGATCCCACAGGTCAAAGAGGACAGAAACCAAAGCCAGGGTTCAAGTCCAAGGTAGAGAGCCTAGAAGAGAACTTTCCTTCATTAAAATGGGTACCCTGTCAGGATAAGGAAATTAAAAAAATACATTAGCCTTCACATGGATTTGTAGCTCAATTTTCATATCACCTAGGTGCTCCAAAATTCCTCAAGTTGTTAATTTAAATTATTATGGCTCCAGACTGGTAGAACTCCTAGGTACCTCGCTGAGGAAATGCAAATCCTCTCGGGAGGTAGGCAACCTCAGCCTATATTATTCAGCTACTCTAATCAATAATTTTTCAAGGACAATGACAGTAAATAAGGAAACTTAAAAAGCATATAGGGGAGCAGTGTAGTTCAGTGGTTGAGAAGCTGCTTCCTACTTACGAGGTCCCAGGTTCAATCCCCAGTACCTCTTCAAAAACAAACAAACAAACAAACAAAAAAACAAAAGCACATAAAGAAACAATGCAACTGAATACAAGCAAAAATAAGAGTTAACTGAACAGACCCTCAAAGAGTTTAGGTATTTGAATTTCTAGACAAATTATAAAACTAAAGATTACTATGCTTAAAGAAAAAAAAGCTTAGTTTGAAAACTTCTGCAGTGACAAGCAATCTATAAAAATTGACCTAGCAGAATTAAGAAAGAATGAAAAAGAACACGTAGAAAATTAAAATAGTTAAAATTTAAAACCTAATAGGTTGGTTCAATGGCAGATTAGACAAAAAGAGTAAATCATATAACCTTTTATATTTACCCACGTATTAACCATTTTCCACAACTTTCCTTCTATTAATATGAGTTACCAACTGGTTTCTTTTTCCTTCAGACCCAGAACTTCCTTTAGCATTTCTTGTAGTTCAAGATTGCTGGTGACAAATTCTATGTTTTTATTTATTAGAAAATGTTTTTATTTCACCTTCATTTCTTAAGGATAGTTTCACTGGATACAGAATTCTAGTTTGACAGTTGTTTTTTCTTTCAGCATTCTAATGATGTTGTTCCACTGAGCGGGTACTTTGTATCATTTATATTACTGTTTTATCATTTATGTTATTGTTTTTTACCTGTATTTTTGTTTCCTCTGGCTGATTTCAAGATTTTCTCTTTTCTTTTTAGATTGCAGCAGTTTGATTATGGTATGACTAGGAATGGTTTTCTTTATGTTTATCCTGCTTGGAGTTTGTTGATCTTCTTGGGTCTGAATGTTGATGTCATTCACCAAATTCCAGAAATTTTTGGCCTTTATTTCTTTGTCTCAGTCACTCTCTTACTCTCTTTCTGGGATTCTGATTACATATGTGTTGGAGTATTTGATATTGACCTTTTGATTTGATTCCTTAAGTTTATGTTCACTTTTTTCAATCTTTTATTATACACTTTTTCAAACTGGATAATTTCTCTTGATCAATCTCTTGATGAATATTTCTTAAATAGAGATCAGTGTATTTCTCCCTATTGTCTCCAAATCTGCTATTAAGCCTATTCAGTAAAATTTTCATGTCAGTTATTTTACTTTACAACTCTAGAATTTCCATTCATTATGTTTTTGTATTTCTGTCTTTCTGGTAATTCCTACCTGTTTTTAATTATGAGTAAATCTTCCTTTAAGTCTTTTGAACATATTTATAATAAATAGCTCCTTTAAAGTCCTTGTCTGTAAAATCAGATCAACTACTTTTTTTCCTTGAAAATGTGTCACATTTTTCCTGTTATTTTGCATGCCTAGTGATTTTTTTTAGAGTTTCCATATACCCCACATTCAGTTTTCCTTATTTTTAAAAAAATTTATTTACTTATTTCCCCCCTCACCCCACCCCACCCCATTGTTTTGCGCTCACTGTATGCTCTCTGTGTCCATTTGCTGTGTATTCTTCAGTGTCTGCTTGTCTTCTCTTTAGGTGACACCAGGAACTGATCCTGGGACATTCTGGACTGGAAGAGAGGCGCTTAATCTCTTGCACCAACCTATGCTCCCTGGTCTGCTGCATCTCTTATTGTCTCTCTTCTGTGTCTCTTTTTGTTGCGTCATCTTGCTGTGCCAGCTCTCTGCGCAGGTCAGCACTCCTGTGTGGGCCAGCTTGCCTTCACCAGGAGGCCCCAGGAATTGAACCCTGGACCTCCTATATGGTAGACAGGAGCCCAATTGCTTGAGCCACATCTGCTTCCCATGACTAGTGATTTTTAATTGGACATTAAACATTATCAAAATATTGTAGATATTTTGGATTCTGCTATGCTCTTCTCTGAAAAATGATTTTTTTTTGTTGTTGTTGTTTTACAGGCAGTTAAATCATCTCCAAAGCCCTTTTCCCCTTGCAATCAGCAGTAACTGAAATCTCTGTCCATTTCCTTCAAATTGTAGCTTCTGTTGATTTTTCATAGGGCCACTGGGTTCTTCCTAGTACTTGCAAATTTAATAGTCAGCCAAGGATTTGGGCCAATTTTATACACTGATTTTAGAACTTACCTACTCTGTGGTACCCTCCTCCTTCAAGTATGCTTCCCCTAACTTCTACATGTTCTGCCGGCCCCTAACCTTGTCCACTAACTCTTTAAGACAGGGGGGCTGTAGACTGGGAAGTGTCCTCAGGAAAGAAGCTGTAAAGTTCCCAATATTTACCCACTTCTCTTTGACTTTTAAGGGTAGACTTTGGCTTTTCTGCCTGCTTTTTGAATTTTATATGGATGTGTTAGCCCCACCATGCTACATTGCCACTACAGAATACATTATTTTTGAAATCAATAAAAGAAAGTGAGGTACATTCATTTAATTAAAAGCATATTAGCTGAGCACCCATGCAACAAATATTGATCTAGAAATTGGTAATACAGTGGTAAAGAAGATAGACAATGTTCCTGATATCAGGAGCTTATATTCTCCTGTGGGAAGACATATAAACATGTAAACAAATAAGCTATCAGATAAGGATAAGTTATCACGCTAAAACAAGGTGACAATTAATGATTGAAGCAGTAGGGTGCACTTTAAATTGGCTAGTCAAAGAAGTCCTTTTTGAGGTAATAACATTTGCATATAGATCTGAATGGCAAGAAGGAGCCAGCTATGAAAATTCTTTGGAACAAGTTATTCCAGTTATCAGAATGGGCAAAAGTCCTAATGCCAGAAAGAGTTCAGAAGTAAGAAAGAAGGGGGACGGATGTGGCTCAAATGGTTGGGCGTCTGTCTCCCATAGGGAGGGACCTGGGTTTGATCGCCGGGACCTCTCCGTAAAAATATAGAAGGTGCATGAGTGAGTGGGTGTGCCGCCAGGCCCCGCCAAGGCACGCAGTAAGATGATGATATAACAGGAGAGTGACACAAAGGAGAGCCAAGATGAGATGTGCCAAAAAACCAGGAACT
>JAQZBX010024487.1:10881-30165 GCA_029593785.1 Cabassous unicinctus
AGAAAGAAGAAAACAAAAGTAGATAGGAACATAAAATGGAAGCCATCTAGTTGATATCAGAGAAATGAAAAGAAACTTTGCAGGATTAAAATTCACAATGTTGAATACAGATATGCACAAAAACTATACATTGCACTTAAAATATTGAAAATTAGAAGTAACCTGAATGTCCAACAATAAAGGAATGGTTAAACAAGCTGTGATGCATATTCACCTATAGATTACTATGAATCCATTAAAATTGAGAGCTGTGATAACATACATTTATGCTATAATGCTAAGTAAAAATAAGCAGAATACAAAATAATATATTATGATTACCATTATGTAATTTCAAAACTCCACAAGAACCCTCACATAAATAAAATAACCTGGAAAAAACACCAAATTTCTAAATTGGAAGTGTTTGAGTAGAGAGTTTTTGTTTGTTTGTTTGTCTTCCATTTATTTCCTCTTTATTTTTCAGTTTCTCTTTAAGGAGTAAACATTCATTTTAGAATGGAAAAATATTTTTAAAAGAGTAATATACAAGCAATTGATAAGGTATTTAGGTTAAACTGATAAATGTGGGGTAATAAATGTGCATAGTATGTAATTAAAGAGTTCTGAGAAAAAATATAAAAATAGGTATATAATTATAAACAAATGTATCTATATAGACAGAAATGTCTCCTACTCCATCCCACTCCAATCATCTCCCACGATATTACTAGAGAATTCTTTTAAGAACATACGTCTGATGGTGACAGTTCCCTGTTTATACCCTGCAGTTGCTCCCCAGCATCTCCAGGACAGCTTTCAGCCTCCTTACAATCTCCACATAAGAGTCCTGCAATTCTTCTGACATGATTTGTCATGCACCTACTCTAGCCCTTCCCATATTCATGGACAAACAAGACTATTTAAAATTCCTCAAATTTGAGATGTTTTATGCTACTCTGCCTTTGCCTGGAATGTTTTTCTTCTCTTTTCTGTTATAGTCCTACTCTTCCTTCAAAGCTCCACTCAAATGCCAATTCTATTATGAAACCTTCCCTGATTATGTTGGCCAATGATGAGCACTCCTCCCTTCACACCTCTAAGATACACTATTAAAAACCTCTATTATAGTAAATATCACACGGTACAACAATTTTTGTCTACATGTCTATCTCTAAACTATATACAATGATTTCTTTGAGAGCTGATTCCATATTTCATTTTTGTGTCTAATAATGCAGATATATCCTTAGCGCATAGTAAACATGCAAATGTTTTCTAATTAAATGGGGAACAAGAAACATACCTCCACCGGTCTCACCCAAGCCAATGAACAAGGGATAGCCTGAGCTGGGAGCTTTGTGTAGCAGCACCTGCAATAGATAATCACATATATAAATATTTAATCATATTTTAAAACTCTATTTTATGAAGCATCTAATCCATTTCTTGATTTTATCTATTCCCATCATTTCAGACCATTTATTTATGCATTTTAAAATGAGTATCTTGCACTTTAAAGCAATCTAGGAAATAAAATTACAAAAAATAATACTCCAAGAATCATGCAATTAAAATACAGGTAGGAACAGTTCAACCTTCACACTTTATAAATGCACCTCTTACTGTAACCCAAAGAATCATTTTTTTAAGAGATGGAAACTTAGTTTCGTGGTCCATTCAAATTCAGTCATGTGAAAGAGGACACAATAGATTACAATCCATCTGTGGAACGAAATGACATTCTCCAAGTTTGCACTAAGAAGGAAGAGGAATGGGAAGAAGGGAAAGTTGCAGGGAGGGAGGCAGAGAAAAGGAAGAGAGATCCCAATGCCACAGAGCTTCAGCATTAAGATTCAATATTTAAACCGCCCATTATCCCTATTAAATTTGTTAACTCACTTGAGGAACCTCAGGGAGGACTTCTGAACAGTTCCAATATTTCCGAAGTCTGGGTAGAACACTTCCACTTCCTGTTTCCCAAGAACTCGATGAATAATGACTCGATACCACCACTTATCCTCAGAAATCCTGACACAACAGAGGTGTCCCGGTTGGATAAAATATCCTGGCATGACATAGCGATCTGAAACCAGCTGATTAGAATAACAGCGTCTGTGGAATTCCATAATATAGAGAAACCCACAGGGGAAACAAAAATAAAAGATAATTTTTATTGCCGTATCAAGAACAGGAAATTCTGTAAACAACAAAGGAAAAAATCCCGACTTTTCCTGATTTGTTCATGCTTATTAATTCCAATTAACTTTCCTTTCTTTTTTCCTATCTAAATTCCTTCCTTACAACAGCAAGTATCTTCAAAGAGAAACTTAAACACTCATTTTCCTATCTCACATGCTCTGCAGAACAGAATGTGACACAACTTCTTTCCCAAGAACACCGCTGTTTTAGTTTCCCAGCTGCTAAAACAAATACCATACAAGGGGTTGGCTTAAACAAGATTTATTGGCTCACGATTTTGGGGCTAGGAGAAATCCAAAATCAAGGCATCAACAAGAGATGCTTTCTCACCAAAGACTGTGGTGTTCTGGGATTGACTGTTAGAGGTACTTGGTTCTTGGCTTTTCTGCCGTATGGCAATGCACTTGGCCCTGTCTTCTCCTTTTGGCTCTGGGTTCCATTAATTTCCTGTTTCTTGCTCTTCCCATAGCCTCTCTTTCTGTGTCCAATTTCCTTTGCTTATAATAACTTCAGTCATATTGGATTAAGGTCCACCCTCACTCAGTTTGGGGCACATCTTAACTAGTAACATCTTCAAAAGTCCTATTTACAAATGGATTCACATCCACAAGATCAGGTTTTGGGACCTGAACATGCCTTTTGTTGAGGACATTGTCTCCCCAACATTCCTGAAATGGACTAGTCTAAGATATCAATGGTATGTTTATTCCCAAATCTAACAGCCTCTCTTTTCAGTTTTTAATATACTTGATCTCTTACAGCATTACTCTGAATTCTGTCCTCTTTTGAACTATATTCTAAGTTAGTTTTCAAGACACAAGTCTTTTCTACTCCTACCTCATTAAAAATTATTCCTTTAATGGCTATGTGGTTCCATTAATCGTTTAGATTCTTGTGGTCTTATCTTTAGGAAAGATAACATAATAAAAACTCAGGCTTTGGAACCAGTAATTCGGGTTTAAATCCTGACTCCATCATTTACTAGCTGTTTGACTTTGGGCAGGACATTTGATCTTTCTGTGCTTCAGTTTTCTTATCAGTAAAATGGGGATAATAAGAATAAACCCTATCTCATGTCTGTTTTAAGTGTTAAATTAGTTAAGATATGTAAAAGTTTATGAGTGTCCAAACATAGCAAGCAGTCAAATATTAGCTATTTATTACTATTCTTGCTGTACACCCTGCCTTACATTACTAATGATAAATTGATGATTTGCTATTTCCATCTCTAGATCCTGAATCCCTTCTGAGCTTCTAAACTTTATTTGACCTATGTGGAAGAGATCCTAGTTGTCCTCCAATCTCCATTCTCCTTTTAGTTTTTCCTTCTAATAGAGTCTGAAATTTTAACTGGACATATGGTCATTCAGATTTCGCAGCCTCCCTTGCATCTAGGTGAGCTATGTGGATGCTAAGTTCTGGCCAATGGGATGTAAGAAAAAGTAGTGTGCAACCTCCAGGTTGTGGTTGTGTCTTTCAAAGAAAACAGCATGGCCCCCTCTTCTTTTTTTTCCCCTCCCCACTGCCTGGAATAAGGACCCAGTAGATAAGGCGGGGAGTCATTCCTGTGTGGTTGGGGCAGCAACAGAGAAATCACCTGGGTCCTGAACACCATTGAGCTACCATTATCAGCCTGGATTGCTTATACTTGGATAATTATGGGAGAACGAAATAATCTCTTCTTATTCTAACATCATTTAGGTAGGTCTTTCTAACAATGACTAAACCTAATTCTAACTAATACTGTCAACATTGCCACTGACTATCTCATGATCACCTCAGAGATGCTATGTATGTCAACTTTCAACTTCTCACCCCAGCTCAAAACTATCTAATCTCAAAGCCAATGAAGTTTCATATTCTCCTGCTCCCTTAGTCTCCTCAACCCCATTCTTGTCACCAAGACCTGACAATTTTACTTTCCTAATCTCTAATTTATCTCCTCCTTTCCATTCTCACTTATCCCTCACCAAGACCAACCTAATAATGACTCTTAATCCCTTCATCCCATCCATCTTCGACCTTGCAACCACAGTTGTTTTTCTAAAATATAACCCTGTTGATGTCCTTGCTTTGATGTCCATGATTCCTCACTGCCTACAAAATAAAGCCAAAACTCCTTTCCATGGTGTTCAAAGCCTCCACAATCTAGTTCTTCCCTAGTCTTCCAGTCTCACATCCAGTCACAGTTCCCTCACCTCATTGAGTGTTAACTTCACTTACTACTTGTTGTTCCCAGAACACGCCACTCAATCCTTTGTTCATGCTGGCCTTGGTACCAGGGGCTCCACTTGCAGACACCCACTCATGTCCCCCCACATTCTGGCAAACTTTTACTCATTTTTGAGGCCCAGGTCAAATATCTCAGCCTTTCCCAGGCAGAATTACTGCCTCCCACAATATCGCACTTAGCCCCTGCCTACCTCCCCAGTTAAACTTGGTGTTCACAAAGGTAAGACCATATCTTATCCTTGTACTGACAGTGCCTCAACAGCCCTACACCAAGCACACAGTGGTTACAGCATGAATAATAAAAGCTGCCAACATTTGAGCTAGGCTCTGTTCCAAGTAATTTAATTTCACAACTCTGAGAGGTAGATACTGTTATGATGCCCACTTTGGAGAGGAGAAGACAAGGTCCAGAGAAGTAAAGCAACTTCAAAATCACAGAGCCAGAAAGTGTGCTTTATAACATGTGTTACATCTCATGGGCATATAGACTATAGCATTTACTAAGTGATTTTATGTGACTTACATTATGTCAAGTATTCTGGGTTGGGAGATGGGTATATCATTTGGTTAAATAAGAAATAACAGAATATTTTGTGAGAGACACAAAAGAATTGAAATAAATTATTCTTATATGTGACACCAATGTAAAAATCAGACATCGTTGTTCATGAAGAAATTTAAGTGACTGAAAATGTCTACTTTTTACACGGTGTTTGCTAACAAAGGCTATAGTATTTTAGTAGAGAAAAGAGACTATTTAGGGCAGTAGTTCTCAAATTGTAGTCCATAGACCCCTGGCATCCTATGATCTTTTCAGGAAGTTCATGAGATCAAAATTATTTAAATTATTTTCATAATAATACTAAATATTATTTTCCTTTTTCACTGTGTTGACATTTGCACTGATGGGTGCAATGGTGGGTACTCCTGCAGGCACCTGAGCTCACTGAAAGCAGTGCTACCATTACCAATAATGACTGTAAAGTTGTCATTATTAGTCACTGCCATGCAAACACAGTTAAAAAGAGAAAAAAATGCAACAGAACCAGTTTCACCTGAGAATGTCCTTAATAAAACAGTAAATATAATTAATTTTATAAAGTCCCAACCAAGTCAACATCTAGCATGTTTTCAGTATCATCTGTGACTGAACTGAAGTACACATAAAGCACTTCCCAAGTTGTCTCCAGGAAAAGCACTTGTACGTTTGAGTTGTGAACTAAACTAACTGCTTTTCTGATGGAACACCACTTTTATTCCAAAGAAACACCATTTTTGCTTAAAAGAACTGGCAAACTAGGTTTATTCTAAAGAATGAATGAAATAAGCCTGCCACTTCAAGGGAAACAACTGTCAGTTTTTACTGTCAGTCATAAAATTCAAGCTTTCAAGTGAAAATCAGGGTTTTGGAAATACTGTTTCCCCACTGGGAGTTTGACAGCTTCCCAAAACTTAAGACTTTCCTGATGAGATCAGAGATAATAATGATGAATGCAATTTGATATTGTATGAAGTGAGTGAACATTTGGGAGATCTGCGTAACTCAGTGAACCAGTGTTTTCTAAATGATCAATACATGTTATAAAATCATGCATGGGTAAAAGATCCATTCAGGTAACACATTATAGTGAGTATAACTAACAACTACTGATTTATAAATGTGATTGTGGCTGAAAAGGGTAGTCTAAGGAGGTTAATGTCAACTGAAAGAAAGCTAGAGGATAACCTAGGGACTGTATAACAGTGATTTCAGTGCTAGGTGAGGATTGTGGTTAATAGTGAAAATACAAGAATGTTCCTTTATTACAAGGTGTTAAGAATATGGTGATACATGGGAAATATACAACTAAAGTAACGTATAGACTATAGTTAACAGTAAAATTGTAATATTTTTGCAGCAATGGCAAAGAAGGTACTATATCAATGCTAAGGGTCAACAATGGGTAGGGTATAAGGGGGTATGGGATTTTTCCCTTTGGAATAAAGAAAAAGTTCTGAAATGGACTGAGGTGATGACAGCACAACTCTGTAATGAAACTGAGAGCCACTTGAATTGTACAAGGCAGGAGACATATAACACAGTAAACCCTGGTGGATGATGGACTGTGGTTAATAGCACAAATACGAGAACGGTGCCTCATGAACTATAACAAATATACAATTGTAATACATGGTGTTAATAATAGGATGGTTTGTGGAAAAATACACCAATTGTAAGCTGTGGACTATAGATAGCAGTAATAGTAGATGATGTTCTTTCATCATTTGTAACAAATGTGTCACAAAATGTATGATGTTGGTGGTAGGGCAATGTATGGGAATCCTGGATGGTATACATGATTGTTTCGTAAACTCACAATTTCTCTAATAATAACAATAAAGATCCATTCAGAGCTGGCTGCATTTCAGTCCATGTTTAGAGGGGTTCTATGCTTGGTATTATGCTTGGCTATTGCTGTCTTGAAATTTTTAATAATTTTTAAACAAGAAGTTCCACATTTTCATTGTGCATTAGGCCCTGCAGTTATGTAGCCAGTCTGGGACCCATTCAAAGTGCAAAGACAGACCAATGGATTTAACATAATAGAATACAAAAAGTTCAAATTCCAAATTGTTAACTAATCTTTAAGAAGCAACCACTGTCAAGTTTTGGTATATTATCAAATAAGAATATTCAAGATTTTCTGAAAAGTCTATTGAAATCATCTTTTTATCCCCAACACATATCTGTCTGTGTGAGGCCAGATTTTTTTCATATACTTCAACCAAAACAACATTATCTCAACAGATTGACTGCAGAAGCAGATATTAAAATCCAGCTGTCTTCTATTAAGCCAGAAATTAAAGAGATTTGCAAAAATGCAAAGCAATGCCACACTTCTAAATGCTTTTGGAAAAGTTATTTTTCATAAAATATATTATTTTTATTAACACAATGGATTTGTTGTTTTTTAAAAAATACTTTCAAAATTTCACAGTTTAAATTTCTACACGATTAATATCAATAAACTAAAGCTCTCCTGAGTCCTCAATTTTAAAGAGTCCTGAGACGAAAATGTTTGAGAACTGTTGACTTAAGAGTGAGATGCATGCAAAATACACTGAAAACAACGGACGCCTACCGCATTTCAATCATCATGTCTTCGAGTAACTCTGAGGAATCCCTGCTATAGATTCGGATGTAGAATTGACTTGGAGAGATGATATACTCCACAAAGACCCCCACGAGGGTACTGGTATCTAACGGTGGGAGTCTGCACAATTTCTTGTCCTGAACAGCATCTGGTGGGATATCATGATTTGCCATTGCCAGGTTGAGCTGTGATTTGTTTATTCCTACTTGCTACAAGTTAAAAAAAAAAAAAAAAAAAGTCAAAGAAAGCACTATAAACCTTTGGGTGACATTTCAAGCCCTATGACAATGTTTATTCAAAGCATATTCCATGAATCACCATTATCAGAATCACCTGGGAAACTGAAAAAGCAGATTCTTGGACTCTAGCCCAGACTTATTGAATCAGAATACTGAAGAGTGGGGCCCATGATTATGCATTTTTAAAAATTCTCCAGGCAATTCTTACATATGTTAAACTATGAAAACTACTGCTTTATGACATTAGATAAATAGACATTAGATAAATTAGATAAATAGATAAATTAGACATTACTCAATTGTCTAATACAAAATTGAAAACATGATATTTCAAATATTTAGGCTGAAATAAGATGGATTCTCTTCTACCCAATTCTAGCAACAATCAAAGGTAACTTTAGGGAATGGATTAAATATGAAACTGTACTTCTGATCAAAAATAGAATTTCTCAAATAGGCTTATTCTAAAATATATTATTTTCCTCTAGACCTTCCTGTTGCCCTTCAGAAAATACAGCAGGTTTCCAAACAATTTTTTTTTCCCCTCCATGGAAGAAGCCTGGTACAGAGGGTAGAAGGAAAGAAGAGCAAGCAATTAATTCCTTAATAAAACAGAGTAAGTCACTGAAGACGAGAACACACAGGGAGCAATGTGTGGATGTGATGAAGGAGAAAAAAAAAATAAAAGCACTCTACCACTGAGGATTATAAAAAAGAGGCAACTGGCAGTAGCTGTTGAGCCAAACAGCCAAAAACAGAGCTCTTCAATTCTTCCCTCTAAAGCCCTCAGGGGTTTTCAATCCCATACTTTGAAATACACTGATACAGAATCAGTGATGTCATAATGAGAAAACGGTCCAACTTTTAAAATCATTTGAAAAAATAAGACTTGAGGGAAAGCTAGTTAAATAAAACATTGAAAACTAGAAGAAATGCTGCATAAGGTGACTTCAGACCAAAGACCTGGTCTCTTCCAAGAAGAGAAACAAGACTAGCAGACTTGAAATAAGACTTCTCTAAAAAGAATTTGGGTTTAAAGAACTGTTCATTCAGTTACTTTTCATAATTCTGAATCTCCAGTGCACAAAGTCTTTAAACACTCACCAGCTGTAAAGGCTTTACCACAAGATTAGGCTTTTTGCAAATCTTCTGTTCTCGCTCTTTATGGTTTTTCAAAGGACTATCCCAAGTAGTCTCCTTGATAGTAGCAGTAGACAGTGAATTTCTAGGGGGACTGGAGACACAAGCTTTGGCTTCTATTTTCTTATCTGATTGAACTTCACATGAATTCGTGCCTGATGAAACAGCTCCATCTGAAATGGTCAACAGAGTAGCCTATATATATTTATTAAAATAATTTGCACAATTAATACTAACCCTTCTATGTGCCAGCACTGCAGCAGGCACTGGGGAGGCAATAATAAAAGAAAAATACAAACCAGTACTCACTCCAGATGGGAATAAACCTTAAACAAATTATTCATGTGTATGTGTGTGTGTGTTGGGGGGAAGAGGCAGTTGTATTGTGGTAAGGCTTCTTAAACTTTGGCGGAAGGCTTTATTTTTCATCATCCTCATATGAATTTATTTTTTGTTCATTTTAAGCAGTTAACATCTGGTGTTGCTTTAATACAGTATATCTCTTCTGTTAATGTACAATATATGTAACTACTTAATATTCCATAATAAAATGGCTTAATTCTTAAAAAAATTCCCAAATCAGTCACATATTTTGTTCAAAGTTACATGTGTATGATGACTACAAGAGGTTGGCACATTAACATAGACTCCATATAGACATGAAACCATGGTGGCTTCCAAAGAAATAAACAAGTGCACAAAGATACAGGTACAAGAATATCATTGCTGTATTTTTTATAATGGTGAAAAATGGAAACAATCGTTATGTAGTTAAAAAGGATGAAATAAATCTGTATATACTGATATTGAGAAAGATCCACAATTATGAAGTATAAAAAGCAATGACTTACACAATTTTTATATAATACTGTTCTGTGTTAGAAAAATTAAACATATTATTATTAACTATATTATATAGGAGAGGTCCAGAAAGACACACTGAAACCATTACACTAGTTAGCACTGTATTGTTGAACTCTTTTAAACAGCATGTACTGCTTTTGTAATTAAAAAAAAAAACAAAAACAGCTATGCTTATATATTTTATATTGTAAAATGTCTAGAAGGCTAAAAATTTTAACAGTATTTTTTCTGGGAGAATGATGGGAAATGTTCACTTTCTACTTTGTACTCATCTGTGCTGCTTTTATATTTTTAGAATGCACATGAGTTACTTTAATAATCAGAAAAATCAATAAAGATAATTTACATTCTAGAAAAAAGCTATCCATCATAACCACTTTATAAAGGTTTATGAAAATGCAAGCATGTATTGTATTGTAATTTTGTAAGACATTCCACTGGAGGAACTGGGTAAATGATACCTATGACCTCTCTGTATTATTTCTTACAATTGCATGTGAATATACAATGATCAATACAATTTTTAGAAGAATAAAAAGCTAAAAAAACAAAACCAAACAAATTAAAACACAAGTGTCCTAAATGCAATGTGCTATCCTGGATTGGATCTAGGAACACAAAAAGGACATTCAAGGAAAAACTAGTGAATTATGAATAAAGTCTAGAGTTTAATTAATAATAATGTGCCAATGTTAATTTTTTAGTTTTGACAAAAGTATCATGGTAATGTAAGATGTCAATATTGAGAGAAACTGGGTGAAGGGTATATGGGAATTCTCTGTACTATCTTTGCAACATTTCTGTAAACCTAAAATTATCCCCAAATAAAAACTTTATTAAAAGAAATACAAATGTGGGGACACAATGCACACCCACTTATTCCTAATCTCCGTGTATTTCTAAAAAGCTTCTGATGTACAGTCAGAGTAAAAAAGCACTGAACTATCTAGTTCTTCCCCATCAGACCACCATTTCAGAAAGCTGGTTTCCTTCAGAATTATCCAAAAATCTGGACAATGAAGAAAATAAACTAAGAAATTCAGATGGTCTTGATTCGTAACACAGGTTGACCTTATTACAACAATATCACCACTAAAGTCATTATATACAAAACTCTGTCATAGCTGTGTGATCAATTTGATTGCTGTGGTTATAATAATCAACCAATGCTTTCTTTTTCCCTGTCCTTACAAGGATGTATTAAAACGAGGTTTGCATATATTGTGGTTCAACTCACCAGGTGGTAGAGGCTTCTTATCAGCATCAAACACTAGTAAGTCTTGTTCTCCGTCCTTGAACTCAACATGGAGAATGTCACTAAGGGCTCCAACAAGTTCTGTCACATTTAAGAAGCCCATTTTTTTTGGTGACAGTTGCTCTTTAAAAATTGCCTGTCACACAAAAATTAGAAATAATGTGAAACCACAATGTTAGATAATAGAAATATTACATATGCAGATGCCCTTGAACAATGCTTTAATTTGGACTTAGTCAAACTAAACTTTTTAAGAGTCGTTGAACTCAGTATTACAGAAACGGCTTGTTTCTATGCATGTAATACAAACCAAGAGACCTATAATCTTGTCACAAAACTGGAGGCCAACTTTAAATTCCTTTTAGAGCACGTAGTAAACTGAAATGAGAATTGGGGGACCTTTTTCAACTCCCATTTTTAACTATGTCTGATTATAGAGCAAAAGTCTAGAAGAAAGGAGAGAACAGAAAAAATTTAAAAATCATAATAAAAATACTGATATTATCTATGTTGGGGGGGGGGAATCTGCTCTATTACAACATGCAGTAAGGTATTAAAATATTTCCTTAAAATTCTGTTTGTTACTTCACCCTAGAAGTTGGGATAAATAGGCAGGTTTCTATTAGTGTATTTCCTACAGTGTGTTGTCTGATTTTCTTGACTTGGAAAAGAAGAAAAGTCATACCAAATATAGATAGTATAGAATATATATAGGGCAGATACTGTGTTTTGGTTTAAAATGGTTTAAATTGTACGGCAAATTGAAAGTTTGCCTTTTAATAAGGCCTAGCCATTAAAATGTTCTAATTCTTAATTAAACTTGTCTCCTTAGTCAAGATAAAGCAGTTAATTATAATTCTGGCTCCATTCCTCTCTTTAGATTTTAATAGGAAATAAAGCCTTGCTTCTGACTTAATCTATTATCTTGGGGAAGAGAGGCACAGAAAAGGCAAACACTACACAAGTACTGACTTCCTGACAGAGTAGCTGCAGAGTGTACCTTGTTTGAGTGATGCTCTAAGACCCAACTCAACTTCCTTATTTCTTCTCCCACAGAACACTTATAAAAATGGAGGCCCCACATCAGTCAAGTATGGCACAAAATGATTGTTAATGTCACACCTATAGCCAATCGTGAACATCCCTAGAGAGAAGGAATTGGTAGAAGTGAGGGCAGGAGTGGTGGTGAATTTAAGTTGGTCTCTATTTACATCTTCAAAAATTACCTACTAAGGCTTCTTTTACTTTTATGTTCCTTAGTCTCTTAAAGGTTTCCTTACCTTCTCTGAAAGTACCTAAGACCATGGATATGCAATTCCATTGAACATAAGGCTAGGTTGGTGAGGAGGGTTTTTATTCTTTATTAGAGAAGTTGAGGGTTTACAGAACAATCATGCATAAAAACACAGGATTCCCATATACCACCCTATTATTAACACCTCACATTGGAGTAGAACATTTGTTTCAATTGATGGTATCACATTTTATAATTGTCCTATTAACTAAAGTCCATGGCTTAACTTAGGGTTCACTGTTCCAAGGATTTTTTAAAAATTTTTATTCTGTTACCATATATACAATCTAACATAGCCCTTTTAAGTCACATTCAGATATATATTTCAGTGCTGTTAATTATGTTCACAATATAGTGCCACCATCTCCACTATCCATCCATTACCAAAACATTTCCATCATTCCAGATAGGAGCCCCGTACATTTTAAGCCTTAACTTCCCATTCCCTATCCCCACCCAGTCCCCTGATAACCTATATTCTAGATTCTGATGATATGAGTTTGCTTATTCCAATTGTTTCAAATAAGTGATATTATATAATATTTGTCCTTTTGTATCTGGTTTATTTCACTCAACATGACATCTTCAAGGTTTATCCATGTCACATATATCAGGACTTCATTCCTTTTTACAGTTGAATAATATTCTATTGTATGTATATACTTCATTTTATTTATCCATTCATCAGTTGATAAGACACTTGGGTTGCTTCCATCTTTCAGCAATTGTGAATAATGCTGCTCTGAACATTGGTGTGTAAATATCTGTTCGAGTCCCTGCTTTCAATTCTTCTGCGTATACACCAAATAGTGGGATTACTGGGTCATATGGTAGTTTTGCACTTAACTTTCTGAGAAACCATCAAACTGTCTTCCATAGCAGTTGCACCATTTCACACTGCCACCAGAATGAATGAGTGTTCCAATTTCTCCGCATCCTCTCCAACACTTATTTTCTGGTTTTTGATTCTTTTTTTAATAGCAGCCATTCTAATTAGGTTTTGTCTTTTTGTTAACTTGAAGGATTTCTTTATAGATTCTGGATATTAAACCATTATTGTATATGTGGTTCCCAAGTATTTTCTCCCATTGTGTAGGCTATCATCATACTTTCATGATAAAGTTCTTTGAGGGATGAAAGTTTTTAATTTTGATGAGGTCGTCCCATTAATCTATTCTTCCTTTTACTGCTTGTGCTCTGGATGTAAAGTCTAAGAAACCATTGCCTAACCTAAGGTCCTGAAGATGCTTCCCTACATTTTCTTCTAGGAGTTTGATAGTTCCAGCTCTTAAGTTTAAGTCTTTTATCCTGTTTAAATTGATTTTTGTATATGTTGTGAGGTAAGGATCCTTTTTTTTTTTTTTTGAATGGAGATTCAGTTTTCACAGCACCATTTATTGAAGAGACTATTCTTTCCCAGTTGAGTAGTCTTTGCCCCCTTGTCAAAAGCTCAGCTGGCCATAAATGTGAGGGTTGACTTCTGAGCTCTCAATTTGATTCCATTGGTCTATATGTCTGTCCTTATGCCAGTACAATGCTGTGTTGTTACAATGGCTTTATAATAATTTTTAAGGTTGGGAAGTGTGAGTCTTCCAACTTCATTCTTCTTTTTCAAGATGGCTTTATCTATTCCAGGCCTCTTATCCTTCCATATAAATTTGATGCTTGGCCTTTCCAGTTTTGCAAATGGAAAGATTGTTGGAATTTTGATTGGGATTGCACTGAATCTATAAATTTCTTTGGATAGGACTGACATCTTAAAGATATTTAGTCTTCCAATCCATAAACATAGAATGGTCTTCCACTTAGTTAGATCTTTTAGCAATGTTTTGTAGTTTTCTGTGTAAAAAATCCTTTATATTCTTGATTAGATTTATTCCTAGATATTTGGTTCTTTTATTTGCTATTGTGGATGGAATTCCTTTCTTGATTTTTCTTCCCATTGTTAATTGCTTATGTATGGAAACACTACTAATTTGGGGGTGTTGATATTTTACCTGCCACTTTGCTTAATTCATTTATTAGCTCTAGGAGCTTTGTTGTGGATTTTTCAGAATTTTCTGTGTATAGAATCATATCATCTGCAAATATGGAAAATTTCCCTTCTTCCTTTCCAGTCTGGATGCCTTTCATTTCTTTTTCTTGCATAACTGCTCTGGAAAGAAGTTCCAGTACAAAGTTGAATAACAGTGGAGACAGTAGGCATACTTGTCTTGTTCCTGATCTTAAAGGGAAAGTTTTCAGTCTTTCACCATTAAGCTGGGGCTATTCATATATGTCTTTTATCATGCTGAGGAAGTTTCTTTCTATTCCTAGTGTTCTAAGCATTTTTATCGAGCAGCTGTCCTGGATTTTGTCAAATGCCTTTTCTGCATTGACTGAGATGATCTTGTAGTTTTTTCCCTTAATTATGTTAATGTGGTGTATTACATTACTTGATTTTCTCACGTTGAAACAACTTTGCATACTGGGGACAAATCTCAACAGGTCATGGTGTATAATTCTTTTAATATGCTGTTAGATTTGGTTTGCTAGTATTTTGTTGAAGAGTTTTATATTTATATTCATTAGAGATATTGGCCTGTAGCTTTCTTTTCTTGTGGTTATCTTCATCTGGCTTTGGTATGAGGGTGATGTTGGCCTTGTAGAATGAATTAGGGAATGTTCCCTCCTCTTCAATTTTTTGGAAGAGTTTGAGCAGAATTGGAGTTAAGTCTTCTTGGAGTGTTTGGTAGAATTCCCCTGTGAAGCCATCTGATCCTGGGCTTTTCCTTGTTGGGAGGTTTTTATGACCAGTTTAAACTCTTTGCTAGTAATTGGTTTGTTGAGGTCTTTTATTTCTTCTTGAGTCAACATAGGTAGTCCATACGTTTCTAAAATTTGTCCATTTCATCTAATAAAGGTTATCCAATTTATTGGTGGTGTTCATAGTATCCTCTTATTGTCCTTTTTATTTCAATGGGGTCATAGTAATGTCCCCTTTTCATTTCCAATTTTAGTTGTTTATATATCCTGTTTTTGTCAGTCTAGCTAAAGGTTTATCCATTTTATTGACCTTTTCAAAAAACCAACTTTTTTTTTTGTTGATTCTCTCTATTGTTTCTTTGTTTTCTGTTTCATTTATCTCTGCTCTAATCTTCATTGATTTCTTGTTTGCTTTGGGTTTAGTTTGCTTCTAGTTCTTCAAATTTTGAATTTAGGTCTCTGATTTGAAGTCTTTCTTTTTTTTTAATATAAGCATTTAGAGCTATAAATTTCCCTCTCGGCACTGCCTTCACTGCATCTCATAAGTTTTGGTATGCTGTCTTTTCATTTTCATTTGTCTCAAGGTATTTCCTAATTTTGCCTTTGATTTCTTCTTTAACCCAATGGTTGGTTAAGAGTATGTTGTTTAATTTCCACCTATTTGTGAATGTTCCACCTCCAAGGAGGAGTTTTTTAATTCTAAAGTTACTATTTTTTTGAATAGGTAAATGGTCTTCAAAAAGTTAAAAAATACACACAGCAAAAACTAAGTCTCCAGCCCAATCCCTTCCCTCAGTCACCCAGAGATCACCTCACTGACAGTTAGTTACTCCTTGTGCAACTCTCCAGAAATTGTCATAGCATGAACATGTGTCATGCTTGAACATGATAGTTTATATTTATGTACACATATTGCTTTTTCTCAATTAATACAACGATAATTCCCTATCAGGACAATAAACAGCTGAATCTTGCTTTGTGATCCCTTCTGAGAATCATTTTCTTTTTATAGGGTAGGTTAGCCCATTTGTTGAATAATCAGATATACTTTGTCCTAATTCCTTTGTTTTATTTTTTTGCTTGACTCCCAACTATGCGCAAAGAAGAAACTCGTGTGCATTCTACTTCCTCCCTCCTTACTTCCCCCCTTCCAATCACCAACTCAGTTTTAATTATATTATTTTTTTTCTTAGAGTTCAGATTTATACCTTCAAATATATATATATATCCTATTTATATGATTAACTATTGAAACCTCCCATTGGACATAAAAAAGGCAAAGGAAATCAGTAGACTATTCTCTCTCTCCTCTTCATCCTAATTTCTATTATTTATACATCTACATTATGAGGGTTTGCACACGTATCTCTGGTTCTGCAAACATAATCTCTACATTTAGTCTTTTTCTGACATTCAAACTGGTTCAATGTTTACTATTTGCACTCTTGTTACAAGTTTATCCATCCACCTCTTGGTTAGCTGTAGGTGTTGCTGCAAGTAGGGACCATGGAATCAAGATTTCCTGGGTTCTCGCATGTTCAAAAATGTTTGGTCCCTTTATAGTCATACAGAAGTTTGACTAGGAAAAATTTCTTGCATCACTTTTTCCTTGCAGATTTTATAGGCCTTGCTCTACCCTTTGTGATAGCTGAATACTGTTGTGTTAATTTCTGATTTTTTCCCCCACCATGGTGACTGGGTATTTTTGCCTGGATGCCCAAAGGATTCTTCCTTTAAACTCTAGTAATTTTAATAGGATATGTTGCAGTGTAGATCACTCTATTATTTTCCTTTTGACATATAAATTCAAGTCTTCTATGAATTCCATAAAATTGTACATAAATAAATCTTTAAATAATTTTCTGTTCTTTTATTTGGCGCTCCTCTACTAGGATATCAAGATGTCCATGTTAAATGGCTCTCCTTTATTTTTTTTAAGTAGCGCACTCTTCTGCCCTTTATCCTCCCTCCCCCATTTCTTTCGTATAATATCCTTCTATGAATCATGTGCTGTGTCCATCTTGATGCTATTTCTTTTGTGTCAGCTCTTTGAAAGAAGTTCATTTAAGGAAAGAAATCATGCTGTGTTCCAGAATAGTGGATAACCACAGACCCCTAACTAAGTCCACACTATACTGTGTATTATTTAATAAATATATCACACCTGCACCAACACATCCCCACAATAATGTTTTTGAATTTCAATTCAAGCTCACAGTCCCCTTGTTAAGAACCCCTGTTCTAAAGAGAGACACATAATGTTTGGTTGTCACTCTTTTGTGCTGTTAGAAGTCATTCACAGTCAATGCCTAGATCCATTATTTTACTGGGTTTTTTTTTAATAGTAGCATTCTAGCCATTTCTTTTTCATTTCTTAGTTAGAACACTTTTACAGAGATATGCTTCCTCTTATCTGCTATTTGGTCACCCAGTCCATGACGTTCATTTAGGAAAGCCAGGATAAGTGCTTGACTCTTTATTTACTAATTTTAAAGAAAATAAACATTCTCTATGTGTCTATATTATCCTCCAGGTTGACCAATTAAGTTTTAAAATTCATATGAACTATGGAATTAAACATAGTTGATGAGTTTCAAATCATTAAAATTATCCTGACTGAGGCCCGAAATAACTCTTCAAGTGGATTTCTAACTCCTTCTAATGTGAACCTAGTAGCTTCCTTGCTGGTTTGGTATGGCCAGATGTTCTGGCCTCATTTTATGCAACTATAATATCCTTGTACATACAATTAGAAGTAGAAGATCCTATGATGACTCATTTGCTTTATACCACAAAACACAACAGTCTGAGAACAACACTAATATTACCACCATCAATATAATAAAAACAATCAAAATACTTTTGCATATGCGTCCCCATTCTCCTTCCCTCATTCTATGTAATATAGCTGTTATACTCCATATTCTTTCTCTTTTAATACTCATCTTTCTGGTCTTTGTCTATAAGTAGCATTCGCTGACCTTTTGTCAATGTCTCTCTAGTCAGTTTGGTTATTTGAAGTTCATTTGCTAGTAGATTCCTCAGAAAGGGCTCATGGGAACAACAGTTCTTGAATTCTTATATGGTGATATTAGCTTGTCTGACTCTATACCTGAAAGTTACTTTTCTTAGCTATAAAATCCTTGGCTCACACATTATTTCTTTGAGTATATGAAATACGTTGCTTGCTTTTCTTCTAGCATAAAACATTGTTGTGAAAAAAAGTCTAACAATCTAATTTTGTTTCCTTATAAGGCACTTAATTCTTTTTGTTTAGCAGCCCAAAGGATTTTTTTTTTCTTTTACCATAAATTCTAGTAATTTGGTGTTTTTCAATCTAGGTTGATATTCTCAGATATGCAGAACGCTCTTTTAATATATAGTTTCAAATCTTCCATTTGAGGAAATTTACTTGAATTATAGTTTTCAGTATTTGCTCTGTTCCCTTCCTTGGCTTTATTATTGGTAATTTATGTCTTTCAAAGAATTTGTCCATTTTATCTAAGTTGTCAAATGAAGGCATAAAGTTGTCCCTTGGTATCTATAGGATCTATAATGGTATAATCTCTTTCTTTCCTGATATTAGCAATATATGTTTGTCCTCTTTTTTTCTTGATTTGACTAGCTAGTGGTTTATCAATTTTGTTGCTCTTTCAAAGAATCAATATTTGACTTTGTTAGTTTTCTCTTTATATCCATTTTTTTATTTCTAGCCTTAATTTCATCATTTCCTTCCTTCAACTTAGTTTTCATTTACTTTGCTCCTCTTTTTCTAGCTTCTTAAAGTGGAACTTTAGGTCAACCATGATTTTATACCTTTCTTCTTTTCTAACACAAGGCACATACTCCCTTCTGAGCACTGCCTTAGCTGCATCTCACAAATTTTGACAAGTTGTATTTTCATGAAATATTTTTAATTTCCCTTGTTATTTAGAAGAGTATTATTTAATCTCCAATATCTGGAGGGTTCATTTTTAGGTAGCTTATTGTTATTGGGATTTTTAATTTAATTCCATCTTAATCAAACAACATACTCTAAGATTCACTATTTTGAATTTACTGAGACTTATTTTATGGACAACTATGTGGTCTATCTTGGTGAATGTTCCATGTTTACTTGAACAGAATGTATATTCTGCAGTTTGGGGGTATAGTGTTCTATAAAAGTAAAAAAGATCAAGATGGTGGAGAATATTGTTC
>JAQZBX010024488.1:0-30136 GCA_029593785.1 Cabassous unicinctus
TGGCAGCATTTTACCATCCCCATCCTCAGTTTAAATCTGCCATGGTTATTCCCATGCTTTATCTTGGCTGGAAGAGCTCTGCCAAATTTTCTGTTTTTCTAAAGGCAAAACAAGTATGGCTTAGAAAAATTCAGTCTGACAGCTAGGGAGTTTGTGGACTTCAAATCACACTGCATGTCTTGCTGTAGAATTATAATATTGTAATCAAGGTATAATGTTTCTGTGAAATGTAATTTTGACCAGCTACTTACAAGCAATGGGCATTATCAAACAGGAAATTCCATAATCCAAGTAGACCATTTACCCATTTTCTGCATTTTGGAAAAATCCTCTTTGCTTTGAATTTTTCCATTTTTCTTCTACATCCATTGATCAGCTGTGTAACATGCACAGACCCTTTCCTAGCCTTTACTTCATTATCTTGACTAGGGAATCATAATTCTGAATATCCCTCCTACCAGGTAAATACTAAAATATTCTAAAGTGATCTTGGGTGCTTTGGGGTTTAAGATGGCAGTGCAAACATGTTTGTGTCCCCCATCACTTGAAAATAAGTCCTCAAACCACCCCAAAGCAATAAAGAAATAGAAAACTGAAGTCGTCCTTTAATGAGGCTAGAGAATATTTGTAGCTGCAACAACTTTATATAAAGGAAGAAAGTAAATGAAGGAATGGTAAATACTTGGCTGAAGTGAGAGGGTTCAAACTGAATTATTGGTAAGGATGATAATGCTGAGAAACAAGCCAGTTTGCACCCTTGGTAACCCAGAGGAGAACAGATATTGTAAACATCAGTTTCAGCAGAAAGGAAGTATGTGTGAGACTGGTGCTGAACACAAGGAGATTGTTTGAAGTTCTCTGTGGGAAACAAGTTGACCTTGAAGTCTCCTCCTCTACCTAATTGATGAAAACCCCCCAAATGGAAAAAAATATATAGAGATAGATAAAGAAAACAATGCAAGGAGTAGAAAAAAATCTTAGATATTACATTCATAAAACTAGAATAAAATGCTTTTTAAAAAATAATGATAATATGCAGAATTTAAGAGCTCCCAGAAGTTAAAAATATGAGAGCTAAATATATAAACAAAGCAGCTGACACCCAAGTGTCTAAGCAGTTGGTAAGTTACCTGGATGTGTTGAGTCAAGAATTGTGTGGGTGGAGCCCTCTTAAAGGAAACAGATGTACCCAGAGTTTGACAAAACTGTGCAACTATAGCAGTAGTAATTGATTTGTTTTAAAATTTTTCTTATGTTTGCTGAAAGTATTCCAGAAACCACAGATTTGACTCATTGTACTGGGTTAAATAGTGTCATCCAAAATGCATGTCCACCCGGAACCTCAGAAGGTGACCTTATTTGGAAATAGGGTCTGTAGCAGTTTGGCAGTTTGATGAAGTTATGAATTCCAAAAATAGATTTTGGCTTAGGCTTGTAAACTGGTCTGTTAATCTAGGCATGATTAAGTTATGATCAGGGCGTTGACTGGGCCACGTCAGTAGGGCTTTGAGCCCCACCTCTTGGTGGCTGGGGAATCAAATATAAAAGGCATGGCAAAGGACAGAGTTGCAGCAGTTTTGATGTTGGGGTTCTGATGAGGAAGGCGAGAAGGCCCTGGGAAATGAGACGAGCCATTCACCTGACAGTTCACAGCTGGCCTTGTGGAGAGAGGCAGAGCCTAGAGAGCCTTGTAGTCTACAGCTGACCTTGTGGAGGAAACAGAGGAGCTGAGCCCAGAGGGAAACTGAGCCCTGGGAAGAGAGGAACACAAGAAGCCTGAACCCTGGCAAATGTCGGCATCTGTCTTGCTCTACACGTGGCAACAGACTTTGGTGAAGGAAGAAACTTATGCTTATGGCCTGGTAACTGTAAGCTTCTACCCCAAATAAATACCCTTTATAAAGACCAACAGATTTCTGGTGTTTTGCATCAGCACTCCTTTGGCTGACTAATACAGGGTCTTTTCCGATGTAATTATTATTATTATTATTATTATTATTATTATTATTTTAAGATTTATTTATTTACTTGATCCATTTTAAACCCCCCCTTCCCCATTTTGCTGTTTTTTGTGTATGTGTCCATTCGCTGGGCAGTTCTCTGTGTCTGTTTCATCTCTTCTCATCCTCCTCCTCCAGTCTTCACCAGGATTCGATCCTGGAGACCTCCAATGTAGGAGAGAGGTGTTCTGCCATCTGCGCCACCTCTGCTCCTGGTTTTCGGAGCTTTCGGAGCATCTCGTCTTGTCTCTCTCCTTTTACGTCATCATCTTGCTGCATGGCGGCTCCGCGGCTCATCGGCACACACAGCCTGGCGGCTCCCGGGGCCTGGCAGCTCATTGGCAAACAGAGCCTGGCAGCCCATGCACCTTCTATATACATATTTTATTTTACCGGGAGGTCCTGGGGATCGAACCCAGGTCCCTCCATATGGCAGATGGACGCCCAACCATTTGAGCCACATCCGCCCACTCCGATGTAATTATTTAAGAGGAGGTCATGCTGGGTTAAGTTAGCCCCTAAATGTAATTAGTGGTGTCCCTGTAAGAAGGCCATGTGAAGACACAGAGACACAAAGGGAGATTGCCATGTGACAAGGGTGGCAGAGCCAAGGAACAACAAGGATTGCTGGCAACTGCCAGAAGCTTGGGAGAGGCAAAGATTCTTCCCTAGAACCTTCAGGACCATGGTCCTGCCAACACCTTGATTTCAGCCTTCTAGCCTCCAAAACTGAGCGAGTAAATCCTATTGTTTTAAGCCACCAAGGTTGTGTTAATTTGTTACACAAACGAATATAAAACAAATACACTCAATTCCCAAAATTATAAAAAAATTACCCACTTAGCCTCATTAAGAAAAGAAGGTAAATGTAGAAAATAATTGATAAGCTGTAAATAGTGTTTTTTTATCTCACAAAGAAGATGGATATTTGTCGGTGTTAGCCTAAAGCTTCTGGGTAAACCATTGAATGAATCATGTCTCACCAGTATTCCTAGCCACCCCATTGGGAACTGTGTCTTACCATTCCACCCAGGGGCCAGGAATCCTACCACAATCCAGGCACAATCCTGATGTGGGGTGATGAGTATCTCTCCAAGTAGTACCTCCAAGTGTCATCTGGATAATCTTGATGATGTAGGTGGTCTTACCTCTCCCCACCCACATTTCCTCCTCTTCCCCCTCTTCCTCTCCCCTCTCCAATCATCTCTTCCAAAGTAGCAACTTTATCTAAATTTGTAGAAGATCACCTGTCCTGAGGCACAGAATAGAATGTTGAGTTGCAGCAAAAGGAACAGGAGCAGTTCCCAGCAAGCTTGAGGACCTCAGCAGTATATATTATTGCAGCGATTCTCCAGGTAGGTCAGAAGACAGTATCAGAATGTAAAGACCAGGATAGTGTAGTTGGAAACATTACATTTAATTTAATATTTTAGTGACAAAAATGACAGTAAAGTTCAATAAAATCTGCTTGCCTGGTGGGATACACAGAGGATAAAGGAAGAAAGTGTTATATGGGTTTAAAAAGGTTGAGAAACACAACAGCATAGCAATTTAAGTGGAACAAAAGAATGTATAAGAACTCATAGGGAGTAAAATCATAAGGAACTACAGCCTCTCCGACTCAGCAAGCAATCATTTAATCGCTAGTGAGATCCCTTGTCAGTGATGTTCAAACATATACCAGATGCCCACTCAGCAGAGATGTTGAAAAAGATTTAGGCTTTCTATATCAAGGGATGGACTCCAGAAAACATCTCGAGGTGTCTCACCAAAGTCTATGCCTCAGTTCATAAGCTCCCCCAAGAGAGGTGTGCAGAAACCACGTGGATTCAGATGATGCCATTTTTGGTCACATTTCAAAGAAAAATAAAAGTATTTGTCAGGTTGTGCCAAAAAGCTTGGCATATGCCTTAATTGTTTATATCCTTTCCACATGGAAAATGTTCTAGGTCCCCAGACATAATTTTAAAAATTTATTGTGCTAAAATGTATGTAACACAAAATTTGCTGTTTTAACCATTTTTAAGTGTAGGATTCGGTGGGATTTAATGAAATTCACTGTGTTATGCAACCATCACCGCTATGTATTTCCAAAACTTTTTCATCATCTCAAACAGACATTCTGTATCAATTAAGCAATAACTCCCCACCCCCACCCCTTGGTAACCTATAATTTTTCTGTCTCTATGTATTTGCTTATTCTAGGCATTTCACATAAGTGAAATTATACAATTATTCTTCTGTGTCTGGTGTATTTCACTCAACAATGTGTCTTCAGAGTTAACCTATGTTGTAACATGTATCAGAACTTCATTCCTTTTTATGGCAGAAGAATATTTCATTGTATGGATATACTACATTCTGTTAACCCATTCATTTGTGATGGTCACTGGGGTTTTTCTACCTTTTGGGTAATGGGAATAATGCTGCTATGAACATTGGTGTACAGGTATCTTAGTGTTTGCTTTCATTTTTTGGGGGTATATTCCTAGGAGTGGAATTGCTGGGTCATATGTTAATTCTACGTTTATCTTTTTGAGGAACCACCAGACTGTTTTCCACAGTGGCTGCATCATTTTACTTTCCCACTAGCAAGGCTTGGGGGTTCCAATTTCTCCATATTCTCACCAATACTTTTCTGCTTTTGTGATACTGCCATCCTAGTGGGTATGAAGGGGTATCTCTTTGTGGTTTTGATTTGCATTTTCCTAGTGGTTAATAATGTTGAGAACCTTTTCGTGTCCTTATTGGCCATCTGTTTAACTTTAGAAAAATGCCTATTCAAGTCCTTCACCCATTTTTAAATTGGGTTATTTGTCTTTTTGTTGTTGAGTTGTAGGAGTTCTTCATATATTCTGTATATTAAACCCCTGTCAAGTATATGATTTGCAACTATTTTCTCCAATCTATAGGTTGCCTTTTCATTTTCTTGATAATGTCCCTGATGGAGACTTCTGCAATGCTTTCAAAATGACTGACCATGTATTGAGCACTCACTTGTGTTCCAGATTTTTTTTACACTTAAAGTCATATTTAATCGTGTGCATTTACCCTGATGTGCTGAGTATCATGACCAAGAGAGTATGATAATGCCCTACTAGAAAAACAACGCAGCTTCCCTCTGAAACCATCCTGCATTAGTAGATAAATTGTGTTCATGGTTTGTCAATCACTTCAACCCACATGATGCTCACTTGAAGACACAAGTATGTATGGAATCTTTTCCTTAAAACTTTAGAGGTGGGCCGTGAAAATTTTTCATTATCAGAAATTGGACTATTAGAGGCAAACCATATCTAAGGTGAGCAGTGGCAGAGGAACAGTATATTATTATTCATTATTGCTCATTTAGACTTTCTAGCCAGCACCACTTCAACAGATGCTGGGCTGCATACACAACAATATAGTAAGGACCTGGGCTCTTTTGCTAATAAGAAAAGCAATTATTAACAATTTTAATTGTAAATGCTTGGCTTATGTAGGATATTAAAAATTTGTTACAAAGTCACAAGGTGCATATGATTTTTAATAAGAATCTATATAAAGTATTAAAAAATCATGCAAAAACTAGCTGTTGTGTACCTACCTCCTAGTTTAAGAAGAAGCTGGCATGTTTTCCTCCTTTGATGTAACTGTCAGTCTGAGAAGAGGTGTTTTTTTTTTTTTTTTAAGATTTTAAAATTTAATTAATTTTTATTTATCTCCCCCCTCTACCCACCCATTTGCACTTGCTGTGTCTGTTCATCCTCCTTGTTTCTTTAGGAGGCACCAGAAATCTAACCTGGGACCTCTGATGTGGGAGGGAGGTGCGTAATTGCTTAACCACCTCCATTCCCTGGTTTGTTGTGTCTCATTATATAATGTTTTCCCTCATGTGTCTCTTGTTGGTCATCTTGCTGTGCCTGCCCGTTGTGCCAGCTTGTCATCCTGCTCATCCTCTTTAGAAGGCACCGGGAACCTCTGCTCCCTGTTTTGTTGTGTGTATCATTATATGTTTTTTTCCTTCTTGTGTCTCTTGTGTCAGCTTGCCGTGCCTGCCCGCTGTGCCTGCCCGTTGCGCCAGCTCGCTGTTTTCTTTAGGAGGTACTGGGAACTGAACCACAGACCTCCCATGCGGTAGGCGGGAGCCCAATCACTTGAGCCACAACTGCTTCCCTGAGAAGTGTCTTGATAGAAGACTTTGGTGTAAGAGTCTCTAAATATGAGGCTGAGTCGATTAAAACTAGCTGAGACCTGTATAAACTATAGAACAAAATGTGTCTGAAGTGATCTGTCCCCATTCCTCTTATCTGTGAAATCTACATACCCTTCCTAGTTCCCAAATCCGCTCATTTCTGAACCCAAGGCTTCTGGCGAGGCACTGGGATAGCCCTCTGCCTAGGGCTAGACATGCCTCTCACCCTGCCAACCCAGCCTCTCCATCTCAGACCTACTGTTGTACTCACTGGTTGTTGGTGCTTCTCATTCCCTATTCCATCCCATTCTCCAAGCTCAGCAGTGCTAGAGTACAGCAGGAACACTAGGAAAATGGTGCAACCCCATAGTACAGGGGTTCTTAACCAGGAAGGAGTCCATGGATCCCCAAGGGGTCTGTGAACTTGAACTGAAAAAATCAACTTACTATCTTTATTTTTCTCTGACCTCCGATGTTGAGTGTCATAAAACTATCTGTCTCTAACTGGGGATGATTATTTAAATGGCTGTAGTAAAAGCATTCATGAACACTGGCAAAGCTCCAGCCAGAATGGCTGAAGTACACACCAGCTATGAGAGAGCTGCTGGACCTTCCTCTTGGATCTTCCCAAAATGCTCTCCACAATCATCAGGCTACTGGGATTCAACACCCCCCCCCCCCCCCCCCCCCCCCCCCCCCCACCATAGTAACTCCAGACTGCTCATGCCTTAACCAGTAAAGATGTCCTACCACTTTCAGTGGATCCATTTTCTCAGGGTAATCACATCTTTCAAATACCGGTCTGTCTGTCCTAGCATTTTTGAATATAAAAATGCTTTTCTGTTCTCAGAAAAAGGAGTCCATTCCTACAACCAGCTGGCTAGGAATAGGACTACATTTTTGGAATTTAGTCCTAAATTACCATTATTATTAATATAATCACCTGATTTGACTGTAGATAGTTTCTTTAATTAATATTGATGTTAGTTAATTTTAGAAGCATTCAACCCATGTCCTTCAATGAAGGAATGGATAAACAAAATGTGGTATATCCACACAACGAAATATTAGTCATGGCTAATATTTCATGCTACAACACATGCTACAACACAGATGAACTTTGAAAACATGCTAAGTGAAAGATGGAGACACAAAAAGTCATGTTAGATGATTCCAGTTATATGAAATGTCCAAAATAGGCAAATCCATAGAGACAGAAAGTAGATTCGTAGTCGCGAGGAGTGGGGGAGGGAGGAATGGGGAATGACTGCTTAATGGCTATAGGATTTCCTTTGGGGGTAATGAAAAGTTCTGGAACTACATAGTGGTGATGGTTGCACAATATTTTGAACATACTTAATGCCGCTGAATTGCATACTTTATAATGGTAAACTCTGTTATATGCATTTTACCACAGTTTTTGTTATTGTTGTTTGTTTGTTTTTAAAGATTTATTTATTTCTCCCCCCACTCATTGTTTGTGCTCGCTGTCTGCTTTCTGTGTCCATTCATAGTGCACTTTCTGTGTTTGCTTGTCTTCTCTTAAAGAGGCACTGGGAACTGAACCCGGAACCTCCCATGTGGAAGAGAGGTGCCCAATCGCTTGACCTACCTCCACTCCCTGCTTTGTTGTCTCTCTCATTGTGTTTCTTCTTTGTGTCTCCTTGTTGCGTCAGCTCGCCATGCCACCCTGTCGGGTCAGCTCGCTCTCTTGCTCATCTTCTCTAGGAAGCACCAGGAACTGAACTCGGGACCTCCCATGTGGTAGGCCAGTGCCCAGATGCTTGTGCCACATTCGCTTCCCTTTTTGTTTGTTTTTTAAGGCAGCTCACCTCCGAGTTTCCATTTCCTCAATTATATTCTTGAATCTGTAGTCTTTGGTATGTGTCTTCGTTTCCTAGGGCTTTCATAACAAAGTTCTTAAGAGTGCCTAAAAAAACAGACATTTATGGCCTCAGTTCTGGAGGCCACAAGTCCGAAATCAAGGAGTCAGCAGGGCCATGCTTCTCCTTAGGGGCGAAGCCTTCCTTGTCTCTTACACTTCAGGTGTTTGCTGTCGTCTCTGCCTCCGTCTTCACGTGGTCTCTCTTCTCCTATTGTAAGGACACCACAACGCTGAGTGCACACAGTGGCCGACACTGTCCAAGATCCTAGGCCACTGGGATGGGCTGTGAAAGGCTGCGGCTGTGCTGCCCCCCACCCCTCCCCGCATTACAATCCCCTCAACTTCTTTTTCTCTCTCTACCCCCAACCTTAAAGGAAAACAGCTCCTAAGATAAACTGCTGGCAGCAGTTTACCATCAGAACACTATTTATAAGCAGAAACAGACAGTTTTGCTTTTCCTAATGCATTACAGGTACTTGATATGCTGAAAGCACAAGACAATTTCTTTCACACTGTTGAATCTTTAGGGTCTGTCTTCTAGAGCATTTCAGTGGCTTAAAATAGACCATTGCCCCAGCACTGTAAAGTCTGCTTGTGTGCCTGGTGGGGAAAGCAGGGCAGTTTCATTCACGGTGCTGAGATTTTTCTTTTATTTAAATTGCTTATGTTTCAGGCTACATCTTTTGTTTCTTTAAACAACATCAAGCGTTAGCATGGCATGTCGCTTGCTTCTCTGTTTCTAAGAATGAAGGCTAGAAATCTTAATACAAAGCCTAAACTCAGTGGGCTGGTCCAGCAGAATAATAGATCTTCGGAACTGCAGCGGTAAAACCTGCCTAGGCTTCCTCCAGTCACAATAAAGCACTATAATTCTTTTATTGAACCAATAGCATTTAAGTCACAAATATATCTATGCAGAAAGCGATTGTGGCAGCTCTTCAAATAGATGACTGAAGGAACCATTCAGTACCAGCCTCTGATGGGCTCTGGTGCTAAAGGTGAAAATAATATGGTAGATTAGAAAGAACTGCTCAGACCCAGAGCAATCAATGACACCTCAGAATTGCTTATTTGAGCTGTGATAGCTCTTATTTCACATGCAAAGCACACTGCATTAGCAACCAGATGGTATCATTCCTTTCCCTTGGTGGACTTACTAGGGTTTCCAAAGACTCTTGCCTGAATTAGTTCACTCTTTCTGGCCAGCCTAATAAGGCTGACAAGCCTGAATACAAAGAAAAATGAATCCCAACAGATAAGCACAATTATTTATTGGGCTTAAAAAGAAGAAAAGAGAAAGAAAAAGAACAGCTCAACATCAGTATACGTAATGCCTTCAAGTCTCACTTTTTAGTTCCTGAAAACTCATGAAATCCTGTCTAGGAGGGACCTCAGAGGTCAGCCATTCATCATGCTGGAGTGGGTACCTATCGGGGTGTAACACACTGCCCCCAAACCCAGTGGCTTGAAACAACGGCATTTATTTTGACAGTGTTTATGGGTCAGGAATTTGGGTGCAGCTTACCTGGGACCTCTGCTGCAGGGTCTCTCACAGGTTGCAGTCATCTCAGGGCTGGAGGAGGGAAGGACCTGCTTCCACGCTCACTCAGGTGATGGTTGGCAGGAGGCAGTTCTTCCTGGGCTCTGGCCAGAGGCCTCTCAGCTCATTTCCATGTGGGCCTCTCCCCAGGGCAGCTCACAACATGGTAGCTGCTTTCACTGAGCAGACAAATGAGAGGGCAAGGGAGGGAGCACGAGCAAGACAGAAGCCAGCATCTTTTGCAAACTAATCTGAAGCGATATCCTGTCACTTTTTCTGTTTATTAGAAGCAGGTCACCGGGTGCAGCCCACTGTCAAGAGGAGGGGCATGAATGTCAG
The DNA here is from genome assembly GCA_029593785.1 of Cabassous unicinctus. NCBI lineage: Eukaryota > Metazoa > Chordata > Mammalia > Cingulata > Chlamyphoridae > Cabassous > Cabassous unicinctus. The sequence goes on from JAQZBX010024488.1 coordinate 9,939, forward strand.
GTGGTGGGCATCACTGGTGCCATCTTGGAAGCTGCCTATCACACAGGTCCAGGAGACGCTTCTGCCTTCTCCGCAGCATCCTCACGCACGTCTGCTTTAACTTTTTCTGCCTTGGGGAACTAACTGCCTCCTGAAGGCCCTGCTCATTCCACTTCAGGTCCTGTTACTCAGGCAGTTCTAATAGGTCACCTGCTTCCCATGTTGTGACCCCTGATATTCTGTTAAATACCCAGAAACTGAAGAGACCCACTGAATTCAAGATATTTATAAAGAGGTTTAGGAATGAGAATTCTGCTCAGGAAACATGATCTGGGAAGAGAAAAGGAGCATAGGTATCATAAGAGGAAGCTCTCTCACAGCCGTTTAGGGCAAACTGAAACCTCATAAATATAGGCCAACTGTATGAGGGAAGGTGAGCCTCACCCCAACCCGTGCAGTGTTCCCCCTGATCAGCCGCAGACTGGACTTCCCAAACCATTCCTGAGATAAATCCAGGCCTGCCTGTTTGTCCTTAAAGTCACCAGGGGGTGCTTAAAACAGTTCTGGGCTGGGCTGTACTTAAGAGGGTCACAGGAAGGGTGACAGGCACAGCTGCCTGGGTTCTGATGCATCCCAGAGCAACCTGGGAAGGGGAGGCGGCAGTGAGAGAGATGACTCTGGTGGTAAGTGGGAAGAGGGCTCTAAGTCAGTGAGGAAAGGAAAAAAACCAAGGGACCACAACACTGAGGACACAGTCACGTAATAAGCCTCAGAGGTCTTGATTTCCCAAGAGGCTGGATTGCATCTGGTCAGGAGGGATTAGATAAACATAAATGTGCAGAGTGGAGACAGGCAGCAGGAAGGGCAAGAGATGAAGAGGCCTGTGCCCAAACTGGATTCCATGTACTTTGTTTCAGGGGACACATTAAAACTGTCATGCTGGACACTTTTTTTTTTTTTTAAGGTCCTGGGGACTGGGGAATGAACCCGGGACCTCATACATGGGAAGCTGGCACTCAACCACGAGCCACATCTGCTTCCCTGAGTTGGCTTCCTCATCTGTTTTGCTTGTTGTTTGTTTTTGTTTTTTTTCAGGAGGTACTGGGAACCAAACCTGGGACCTCCCATGTGGGTGGCAGGCACTCAACGGCTTGAGCCACATCCGCTTTCCCCTGGACAATTTTTAAATGAGGTGTATAAGTGACGGGAGGGGAGGGAAAGAGGGAGAGGGGCAGCTTTTACCAAGACTAAAGAGAAACCCATCATGCGCTTGTTCCTCCATCTCCTCTATGTTGTCTAAAATTTTGTGAATTGTATTGTGGGGCCTAAACTAGCAAACAATAACATTATACACTAGCTTGGAGTATGTGTAGCTAAATTGAACTAACCAGTTTTTAAGAAAATTATCTGATGAAATGAGATTTAAATGGAAAAATGCAGTACTTGTACCCTAGAAGCAGGTAAAATGCCACATGAATCCATCCACTAGAAGAGTTATTTCCAGTCAGTACAATGGTGAGATAGTTGGTGGTAGTTATGTTAACTTGCTTCTATCACTTTCACTTTTTAACTTTTCTGCCATTTAAATTCTTTTCAGAAATGAACCATGATCCCTCAATTCTATATAGTTTCCCGAGAGTCCAGTGTGATGGTCAGCACCTACCCAGTGGGAGTTCAGTTTTTGTCTTTGGCTGAATCATAAAGATGAGATACAAAAAAAGCAAGGGCTTTATCAATTCTCTAATTCCAGCGCTTTTCTAACATGCCCTGGAGCAAATTTGACATATTCTTTTAGCCTCAAATGCTGAGTCACCAGTAGACAATGAACACAAATCCCAACCAATGTTAGAAAAACTATTAGAGCATTGATGAGTGTGCACGTGATATATTTCTCCAAGATGTTCTGCTGAGAATCAATAAGCAACCCTTGAATAAGCCTTTAAAATATACATAAATGATAGTGTGTGCAGCAGTATAGCAAACATGAACCCAAATGCCCACCCCAGACTCCCAAAGTGTATTTTAGCAAATCTGAAATAGTTTAGAAGTACAGAAATATTTGTATTATAAATATAAATTAGCATGAACTGTAGACCGAAGGCTTCCAGAATCCAAGGGGTCTCCAGGCCAGCCAACTGATCGCTCTGGTCAAAATGACCAAAATCTACACCCACACTTTTCACTCTGTAGTCCAGTCTGCAATATAGGTCAAAATTCAAAGAACAGGAAGTTATATGTTTCAAGATTTAATTTAATTTTGTTTCAGCCAGTCCAGTTTACAACTGAATCCCTCTTCACCGATAAAAAAATGTCATTGCTTCTTTAATGATCCAAATTGTGATTCATAAGTAGCTAAGCTAATGATAATAAAGTATTTTGTACTTTTGAAAGATGTATACTTTAAAGGAAAACCTATTAGCAAACACATAACCATAAAATGGTTTCTTCCACAGTCTTTTTCCACCAGAAGAAAAACCAGTGGCAAGTGATAGGCCTTTCCAAATGTAGGCTGCGTAAACCCTCCAGTGGTTTATTGGCTGGGTCTCTTGTGAGATTAGAGATTAAAACAAGACCAATCCATGCTTCTGTTTCTGGCCTGACTTAATAACTTTTACTAAGTGTAATTGACTAAATACCAGGCATCAACTCATACGTGTCAAGACTCATTTCTCTCACTATTTTGGATCTATTGTGTTCAGTGGAGAAGCATGCAGGGAAGAGTCCAAGGGGTCACCAAAACATGGCAGACCTGAGTTCAGTATCATGATCTGGAATATTAAGCCAGATGGTCCAAAAGCTGGGGACAGGAGCAGGGAGCTACAGGTCAAGCAGGCACTGCAGGATTAGTGTGCAAGGTCACTGAGCCAGGGCCATTGTGATTGTGTGCTCTTAGTGATATGGTGTGAGCAGTTCCTCTGAAGAGCTGGGGTTGGGGCACTGAATTAGGGGATTTTTAAAATGGGCCCGCTTACCCAGACTATCTAAATATATTCATTTCTGGACTCCCCTTGCCTTTATAATCCCCACAACAGGAGTTCATTGTTTTGGGGGATGAAGGAAGAAGAGGGTCATGAGACTGTCTTCCAGAAATATGAATTTATCTAGATTTAGGTGTGATGATGTTAAGGGGTATCACAGCCCAGAGCACTTTGACTAGTCCATTAGCATGGTTTGTTATTACAGATAGGATTGTCCTGAGGCTCTGGGACAGAGGGTTTTAATGTCTTGGCCAAGGATCTTCTGAATTTAAAAGGTACATATAGAACACAAAGCTTCTGATTCCTAGTTTGGTACTCTTTCCAAGGCTACCCAACTATCTTTTTTTTTTTAAAGATTTTATTTTTATTTATCACACATACACACTTCTTGCGCTCGCTGTCTGCTCTCTGTGTCCATTCACAGTGCGTTCTTCTGTGTCTGCTTGTCTCCCTTTGTTGCATCATCTTGCTGTGCCATCTGCAGGCACGGGCCGTCAGCTCTCCACGGGTGCAAGCCAGCTTGCCTTCACCAGGAGGCCCTGGGAATTGAACCTGAGGCCTCCCATATGGTAGACGGGAGACCAATCGATTAAGCCACATCCACTTCCCCAATATACATTTTTTTTTACTTAAAATTTTTTTTAGGGGGTGGGTGGGTACTGGGGCCAGGAATTGAACGCGAGACCTCATATGTGGGAAGGCGGCACTCAACCACTTAGCCACATCAGCTCCCCTAACTACCTTTTAAAAATATATTTTGGTAGCATATGTAAACCCCAAAATTTCCCACTTTAACCACTTCCATGTATACAATTCAGTGATATTATTTTCACAATATTGTTCTACCATTACCACTACCCACTAGCAAACCTTTTTCCTCACCCCAAACAGAAACTCTGTACCTATTAAGCATGGCTCCCCAGTCCTACCCCAGTCCCCGGGCCCTGACAACCTGTAATCTACTTTCTGTCTCTGGGTATTTGCTTATTCTAGGTATTTTGTATAAGTGACATACAATTATTTGTCCCTCTGTATCTGGCTTATTTCACGCAACATAATGTCTTTATGGTTCATCCATGTTGCAGCGTGTATCAGAACTTTCATTCCTTTTTAAGGTTGAACAATATCCCATTGTATGGATATACCACATTCTGTTTCCCCATTCATCTGTGGATGGACACTTGGGTTATTTCCACCTTTTGTTTTTTGTGACTAATGCTTCTATGAACATTGGTGTACAAGTATCTGTTTGAGTCCCTGTTTTCATTTCTTTGAGGTATGTACCTAGGAGTGGAACTGTCAGGTCTTACCTACCCACTACCTTTTTATGCAAATTGTCAGGATGCATGTAAGATTGTGTTACTTCGAAGCATCTAAAAAACTAAGTCCAAGAAACATCAAGTAGACTACTACGTGCCAGGGACTATTCAAAGAACTAGAGATACGAAGGCAAATAGGAGATTGTTCCTGCCCTCAAGAAGTTTGCCCTAAGGGCTCACAGATTTACTCGCTTAATCCAGACCCTGGCTGGAGATAGGTTTTCATGCCTCTTCCACGGGGCCAGACTTTTCTCGACTCCTCTTGAACTGCTGTGAGTCAATTAAACTTACAGAAAGCCTAGTATTTCTGAGCTTTGGCATCTCCTCACTCCGACCATGGTAGTGCGCTTGGCCCAGCCAACAGTCCTTGCCTCGGATCTCTGTGAGATGGGAGAGCCTGTTCGCAGAGTCTGTCCCCATCCCCGTGTTTGCTAGGACAGATTGCTTCCCTCAACGCTGTATTTATTACTGGGGCGTGAAACACAAATCTGCAGATGCCTTTTCCACTTGCCTGCTGTTAGGAGCCTGCTCAGTAATTGCGCTCCCTTAAGGGCACTTGGTTTCTGTTGGCTGTTACCTAAGACAGTGTGGGGATGAGCTCTGAGTCTGCCCCGACTGCCTCCTGCCTCCCTTGCGGTTGGCTCCTGTAAGCCTTGGTTTGCAGATGCGGGAGTAGCAGCTCCTTAATTCTTGGGCAGCCTCAACCATCACTGCTCTTTCACAGGCATAGTACAGTTCTGTTTCTCCATTAGATTATCACAGCAAATTGATAGTTATTTAAATAAAAAAAAAACCAAAAAATACTAAACAAAAGACAACTGTCATAATAGGGGACCAAACACTGGTAAGAGATAAAACAAAAGGAGACACCCAGGTCTTTAATTAAGGTTCAGGAAGGCATGTGAATGCTAGCTTTTAGTTACCCTGCTGTGCCCTGCCTGATTAGCTACAATGCATCTGCTCAGTTTCCTGGTATCCATCTGTACTGCCAGGAAGAAATTTATTTGGGTTGCCCTGATTCTCGATACGATGACTCAGAGGCATCAGCTGTAGTTAGATTAAGGGTTATGTGTGTTGACAGTGTCTCCTGTGCATCTTGCTGTGTTGACATGTAGGATCACACCACCTTCCATCTACCTGGGACTAGCCCATTTTCACACAGACTGCCCACTGAGGTGCGTCCTCCCAGAAAACCGAGTTTTAAGATGACCCTTTGTTCTGTGTTTGTGTTAAAAGTTGGAACTATACTTTGATCACACCATTTTCACAAGATCTACCTGTCTGTTCTGCAGTGACTCGTGCTAAAGAATTTCCTCATTTAACCGATTTAAAAGAACCATCAGAATTGGGATTTTCTATACATTACAACGTAAGGGACTTTTCAATGCAGCACAAGCATGTGCCTGTGTATATAAAGATTCTTTCTCACCAAGAAACAGCAGCCAAGACGGAAGTAAGCACTACTCAGAACTGAATGGGCAGAGCATGCTGGGCAACTAAAGATATGTTGTTGGCCCTGCGTGATTTTAGGTTCTTCAGAGAGCTGCTTTGGCTCACTTATAAAACTAAGGAGTTAGCACTAGTAAAGTCTTACTGATATGCCTCTGTGATTCGATGAAGTTGATCCTGTGTCCTGTAAACTCATTTAGCTGACCACTGTACACAAACTCAGATTAATCTGGGATTAAGTCTGGGATTAAAAAATATTTTGGGGTCTAAATAAAGTAAAAGCAACATTTGGTTTAAATTGGGTTTTACAAAATAACACTTGCCAGCTCTCTGATCTCAGAAGAGACCAGATAATAGAGAGACGTGGATTAAAAATTTGCTGTAGCTATGAATTTAATGCTCTTTAGACCATTTAGTCCTTTCTTGAGCACTTAGTATTTCCTCCATGGTATTAAGAAAGGCCTCAGCCTTGGAAGTTCACATTTGTTGGAGAATTCCAGCTTGCATGCTTTGAGCTCTGAGAGTAGTCATTGGCATAAAATACCCAGGATAAGATTAAACTCCAGGAGGAAGTTCCCACATATAGTGACCCAACCAGGAAACCTAAAGGCAAAACTGTATAAATTCTGAGAGCATTTTGGGAATCATGGGCCAAAACATTGTTTTGTCACTGCACACTATTTCCTGTTTGTTCACACTAGCTTATAAAAAGGGGTTAAATTTGGTAGAATTATCATTGGTGTAGCCTCTTTTTCATAGTGTTAGTTCCATTAAGGGACTTAAGACTGTCTAACTCCATTGCCTCCTGAGGCCCAGAGGAAGGTTTCAAATTAAACGAGATTGCACAGGCAGAAGCACTTTGAATAAATAAGGTATAATTACTGATATTATGACCAACTGCTTGGCCAAGATCAAACAGCTGCTAAGACCATGGAAGATTCTAAACTCCAAAGAACCTGGTATAGGTCTTCATAATTTAATTATGGAAGGTACTGAATCCCACATGAGGAAGTGCTTAATAAATAACCCATTTCAGTGTGGCCTCTTTACTCCCAAACCAGTAAATATGTTTGCTTTCTTCTTCAGGAAGAGTCAAGCCTGAAGAGAGACCATTTGTTTACCAGTTTGAAAAGGGAGCAGAGAAAAGCCTGCATTTATTCCTAGGGGAGAATAATGTAACTGTTATAAGCTGCTGCGTTACATCAATTTAAAAGTAATTTTTCTGAATTAAGAGAAAATTGAGTGGGGAAATGCTTCCTTTTGGAAATTTAATTCCCAACTGAGTATTTATATGCTGATACTCTTTGCAAGTACACAACAATAAGCTGTTTCATGTGCCAACCACATCATCCGGGACAGGAAAAAGTTATTCTTTTGACAGTAATTTTCCTCCAACCCCATCCCCTCTTCCCTCTTTTCTTGAGTCAATTCCTCTAAAAACAGGGATAAAATAATCAAGTTCCATGTTGAATATCAACAAACTCCATGGCAATGAATGGGAATGGAGGAGACCATTTCATTTCATATTTAACATGTTAAATTGGGTGCTTATAATTCCCCTGATTTAGCTTTTTTAATTAAAAAATTCAAGCTTTATTCAGCATTTGCATATTCATGCCTCCATAATATGCACTGATTGCATTAAAGACATGTAAGTGCAGCACAAATATAGTTACTCATCAAGTGTACCATCTATGTATGCATAGATAAATATTTCCAAACAAATTAGCATACACCCCAGCACAGGTGCTCTGGCCTCAGGGCTCTCTCCAGTCATGTCTGTCCTCCTCTTCTGTCCATTAAGTTTCTAGAGCCAAAGTGTCAGTTTAGAAATTTTATACTTTGGTGATTTTTAGAACTGCTGGATCCCTTTGCCTAAGTCACCGGTTAGAGTGACTAACCCTTCTACCAGAAATAGCCAGGAAAAAAATCATTCAACGACACTATTAAAAACAAAAGTACAGCTTCCATGATTCAACAAAGACCTCCAAGAGCAGGAAGGGGCAGTTCCCATTCATGAGACAAGAATCCCACTGACCAGGTGTGGCAGACACTGTAAGTGGCTCACAGCTATTCCCCTCTGACCTTTTGCTTGGAATCACACTGTACCCAACTCTTATAAACAGGCCATGTTTTGTCTAATTCAGGGGTTGGCAGACGGCCCTTGAGCCAAATCCTGTTGCCAGCTGGTTTTGTAAATAAAGTGTCACTGAAACACAGATACACCTATTCATTGACTTATCTGTGGCTGCTTTTGCACTACTAGGGTAGAATTAGTATTTTCTACGGAGATCATATGGCCCACAAAGCCTAAAATACTATCTGGCCCTTTACAGAAGACGTGTGCAAAGCCCTGGTCCAAGCCAATCTCAGCCAGTTTTCCAGCTTCCCTTGCAGCTAGCAAGAGTTTGGTGTTGGATTGTGAATTGTAGGTGAGACAGAGGAAGTTGCCAAGAGCTGTTTTTGGATAACAGTACAGACAGTAGAAACATTCCGTGAAATAGGAACAGTGGAAGAGGATCAAGTTCGGGAGTGGAGATTAGGGAGGAGGATTGAAATTCAGATCTGTACATAGGGACTGAGGTACATTTGAGAAGTTGAGTAAACAAGTAAAGAGCCTAGAAAGGAGGACTAGACTGAAATCCTCTAAGGGCAGTTGCTTCTCCCTCAACTTGATTATTGTGGTAAAATATACATAACTTAAATTTACCATTTGAACCATCTTTAATCATACAATTCAGTGGCATTAAATACATTCACAATGATGGACAACCATCACCACCATTTCCAGAACTTTTTAATCATACCAAACAGAAACTCTACTCATTAGGCATTAACTCCCCACCCTCCACACCCATCCTCTCCAGCCCCTGGTAACCTCATTGTACTTTCTGTGTCTATGAATTTGCCATTCTAGATACCTAATGTAAGTGGAATTATACAGTATTTGTGCCTAACTTCTTTCAATTAGCATAATGTTTTGAAGATTCTTCCATGTTGTAATATGTATGAGAACTTGAGAACTTCATTGTTTTTTATTGCTGAAAAATATTCCATTGTATGTATGTCACACATTTTATTTATTCATTTGTTAATGGACACTTGTTTCTTTTCTTTTTCTTTTTTTTACTTTTTGGCTATTGTTGAATAATTTTGCTATGAACCTTGGCATGCAGTCCAAGGTTTTCAGTTCTTCTGTGTCTATAACTAGAAGTGAACTGCCAGCTCATATGGTAATTCTATATATAACATTTTGGGGAACCACCAAACTGCTTTCCACAGCAGCTGTACCATTTTACATTCCCACTAGCAATGCATAAAGGTTCCAGTTTCTCCACAGATTGATTGACACTTGTTATTTCTTGTTATTGTTTTTGTTTTTGGATAATAGCCATATTAGTAGATGGGAAGTAGTACCTCACGGTGGTTTTGATTTACATTTTCCTGATGACTAATAATGTTGAGCATCTTTTCATGTGCTTATAGACCATTTGTATATTCTCTTTGGAGAAATGTCTATTCAAGTCCTTTACCCATATTTTAATTTTTTATTCCACTGAGTTACAGGACTTCTTTATATATCCTTGGTATTAATCCCTTATCAGATTTGAGTTACAAATATTTTCTCTCATTATCTGTGTTGTCTTTTCACTATCTTGATAGTGTCCTTTCAGGCATAAAAGTAGACAAATGTGAGTAAACATTTCAATATAAAAGTATAGAGCTCAGAAAAGAGGTCTGGACTGAAGACCTCTAAGATCAGTTGCTTCTACAGCTTTAACTCAGACTCTTCTTGGACCTTACCCCTACAAACCATTAGTTCCAATTAAATCCTGTTCACCACTGCATCCTTCTTATCATTCTATCTTAATTTCTTTGTCACTACCCTTTCCTTATTTGCTTCCCACCTCCCTGACTGTTCCTCTTATCTTCTTTGCCCACATTGTGTCTCTACTCCCTGATTTGGGAGATTCCTTCAGGGTTTATCATCTGACTTCTTGCTTCCCTCAATACTTTCTCCCTGATCCTTCTCATCAACCTTTATAACTTTAAAACAAATGAATCCCAAATTGACATTTCTAGTCTAAACTTTTTCTAGTCCCACCTATCTGCTGCTTATCCCCAGATAGGTGCCATGTTGGCAATTCAAACTAAATGTACCAAAAACAGAGCTCATTCATTTATCTTCCCCAAAATAGAGAAAGGATAGGGGACATGGAGTCAGAATTACTGTTTTTGGTACTGGCTTTGTGTCTTACTAGCTGGATTAACTTTAGCAAATTTCATTTCTCTGAGACTCAGGTTCATCATTTCCACGTGGCTCAAAAGAGGTACAGAGTCCCATGCATGAGTGTACAAAAGAAGGAGCTGCTTGAAAAGTGTGAGAAACTTTAGGAATTTACACATTGTGCTTTTATAAGGCCTGTCTGATTTTAAATTTAGTATATGCATAAGCAGAATACACTGTGATTTCAGTCCCTTTGGAAGCAGAGAAGAGCTGAGCACCGTTTTTGTTTTGGCCTCCATCCCCACGCTAACCCTCCACGGCCCCTACCCCATCGCTCAGCTTCATTTTGTACGTGCGTAGTTCCCGACCTCCATCCTGGCTGCCATGGCCTGTGCTAATTGGTTTGTAGCCAACTCACTTTATCCCTTGGGTATTCCGGAACTTTGGGCTTCCAAGTCAGTTCAAATTTGACCTCTGGTTTGCATCTGCTTTTCTTGGGCTTTAACTTCCCTGGTTTTAAAAAATGAAAAACCTGTAAATGTGCTTTACATCAGGTCAATCAGAGAATATAGAAAAAACCACCACCACAACTTTCAAGGGTGTTCCCTTAGGGCAGCCAGCCAGAAAGCTGAGCTATGGCCCTTCCCTGCTGTGTCGAGCCCCTGCTGATTGCCCCGAGATGCCAAGCTGAGAATGTCATGGAAATGTGCTTCTCTTGCCCCATTTCTGTTTCCTTTACTATGTTTCTACTTAATGTTTGCTGAAAAACCAAATTCGAGCCTTCATGTTTGACTTGAGATAAATCTCCTACCAAAGCAAGCACTTTTCTGACTACATAAGCACTCCAAGGCCAGGTTGGAATGCTTCAATCACCTCCCTTTTAAAATCTTTTCAAGGGGGCTGTCATTTCAGAGTTCTGCAAGGTGGTCTGTTTCTACTCCTCAAGAACATGAGAAAGAAAACTGGATATGAGAAAGAAAAAATAAAGGGAAAGATTTCCCAGCCACTGTAGTTTCAAGAAGTGGAATTTCTTATCGCTCTTTCCTGAGTGCTGCTTTAGGCCTGGGAGCTGCCCAGGAAGGCTGAGTTAACTCATACAGCAGTCTGGGGGCAGAATTCCTTCTTTGTAGTCAGTACTGGGTACTTCTGCCAGTTAGTGTGGGGCCGCAGGCCTGGCATGTGAACAGGAAATGAGGCCAATCCTAAATGAAGTCAAACTGTGGAAAAAGGAGGATTAAAATGAAAATTGACAGCATGCTCCACAGAGTTAGCGCTGTGGTGCAGCTGCCTGGAAGTCGCTGCCATCGTGCGCCTTGAACACGGGACAGGAGAAAATGCTGAGATAGCTATTGGGAGAGGAGGCTGTGAGAAACATGTTTGTCTGCACTTTGTCGTGCCTATGACGCTGGGAAGGTAAGAGGGGCTAGTGAGAATGTTGACAGGCTGATAAGTCTCTTTGGAAACAGCCTATAAATGTTGCCAGAAATGCAAGAAGCTTGATGTTCTCATTTCAAAAGCTCTGTTCCCCATGTTTTAAAACCCCAGCAATATGCTTTTAAAACAACTATCTCAGAAAGGACATTGGATTAAGAATCAGGAAAGCTGAGCTCTGCCTCTGCTAACTTGTTGTATAATGTTGTACAAAATGTCTGACTTCTCCAACCTATGTGTATAAAAAGGGTATTTTCAGCTTGGGGGAGGGGAGTAGAGGGAAGGGAGAGTAGGGTTGGGGAGGAGAGGGGAGAGATAAGACTTGGTTCCCAGAGTTCCTGGGCCTAAACTAGGCAGGCCTGGGGCAGAGGACAGGAATGCCGGCCAGGACACAGCGGGGCTGCTTTAAGAGGCTTTCTCACCGTCTCGCCTGAAACGTTGCCATCCACGTGAATGAACAGTCAGGCATCTCTTTCAGAATCCTTCCTCCTTTCCTTGGGACCTTGCAGGTGTCTCTCTCTAACCCTATCAAACGCCATGCTTCTCTGGAGAGAAGAGAGTTGCTCCAGCTGCTTTAGCTGAACTCAGACACTCGAAGTGGCAGAGATGTCTGAAGCTGTTTGGCGATGGTGCTGGGAGGAGACAACTTTTCTACATGCTCTTCCTGTGGTAAGAGGAGAGAGATGCTGACAGGTCAGATCCCCCAATAAGGAATTGTTGGCTTCGGGTTGTTTTGGTCTCGGAGTGCTTCATGGTTTGAGAGTCTGGTACTTGGTTGGCACAGGCCTAAATACACACTGTTAGATGATCACTCCTCCTGCATGGCCGTGACTAATTACACGGGTGCTGTAAGCCTCCGTGTGCCAGCAGTACTCCTGATCCTCAGCTTGGCTGTGTGATGCATCCTCAGGGCTCATGCATACCTTGACTCCTTAAAGCACGGAATCTTTTCTGAGCCCTGAGGGCTGGCCAGGCTTGGCCGGTGCCAGCCACCCCACACTCTCACCCAGTTGCCCTTGCGACTCCTGATGTGAGTTATAAAACTGGATTTACTACCTCGGTGTATCTTGCCAGGACCAAGAGAACCTCCATGTAGAACTTCAGGCAGCACAATTGAAAAAAAAAAGTTCTTGGGAGAGAATACTGAGAGGAATTGAATGTGTTTCACAATGTACTAGCTTGAAGGAAAGAGAGCTCCAGAAACTCTCTGGGAGGCATTTTCCTTCACCACAGAAGCAGGTTAACTATTACATCCTTAAGTGCACATTTGAGTTTTGTTGAGTTAAATGATTATTTTGTGGGTAAAATTCACTTTATGCTTTTCTTTGCATCTTTTCACATCTCATGCAGAACTAAAATAAATCATGTAATTATCATAAGTGACCTAGAAGGGATTTCTGGAGGTGTAAACCAATCCTTCTCAAAGGGTTCCTCCGCCACCCCCTTCCAGCCAAGGCTTCTCCAGAAGGGAGAACCCATTGCACACTGACTAAATTTCTAGCACCAGCAGCTGTATTCCCACTTTATCCTGAAGAATGCAAGTGACCTCAGCTTCTTTGCCAAAGGACCTTATCATTTACACATCAGAAGTGGAATTTATTTCCATCTTCTGCTCATGGGCACTTTAAACTCTTGTGGCAAATACTACAGTATTCTGAGACATTGTTCCCTGGAGCTTTTGAACCCTGGGGTCATTGTAATGGATTTTCAGTGGCATGTGCTTTCTGGTGCATTCTATAAGAGGAAGGTGGTATTCCTCATCTTTGAATTCCCAAGGAGGACCTCAGCTACCTCAGCAAGATTGGTAAGCCAGCCTGAAATAGAGATTTGGGGAGCCCTCATTTCTCTAAATGTGTTCTGTGGAGCTTAGGAGCATAAGCTCAGTTCTTACACATCATATTCATCTTTAGAGATGGTCCTTTACTTTCTGAAAAAGCCTTAAGGCCCATTTGTTTGCCAGGCAAATTGTCCCATGCCATATAGTGCCAAGACCAACCACTCTACTAAGCAGACCAGGGAGGACAAGAGGACACTGCGTGGCTCTAGGGATCCTCTCCCTTTCCTAGAGGTCACCTCTGAAAAGAGCAAGGGGAGGGATAGAACTATCAAAGACTGACCGTTTGTGTCATCAGAGATCCCCACTGTGCCAGTTACTCGCTGTGTGACCTTGAGCTAGTCACATAACCCTTCTGCACCTCAGTTTTCTCATCTGTAATAAGAGGTTATTAGTGGTGGTACCCACCTCATTGTGTTGTGATTGCAGCTGTGCTCTCGTATCTACTCTGTACCTGCTGATTCAGTTACTCGCAGTTAATCACAGGAAAGAAAAAAATTGGAAAATTCCGGAGAATTAAAAAAACACAGTTCATAAGTTTCAAACTGCCTGCCGAGCGAGTACAGGCTGTAGCAGGGCGAAGTCCACCAACCCAGCACATGACTCATCTCCCTGTGTTCCCATACCTGTGCTCCCAGGCAAAACTTTGCTCCAGTCTGCCTCTAGTGCTCCTGCTGATCACATTCATTGTAGCCTTCTCTAGCGCCTTTGTTTAAGAAAGCCTTTCTTTACTGTAATAATGGCCCCAAGCCCAAGCATGGTACTGTTGTGTTCTTAAGCCTAAGAGATGCCATGAAGTGCTTCCCATTAGTGAAAAGGTGAAAATTTTTTATATGATTGTGGAAGAAAGAAAATAGTACACGGAGATTGGTAGATTGTATGGCAAGAACGAATATTTGATTTGTGAAGTGATGAAGCATAAAGACAAACTTCGTGCTAGTTTTTCTGTTGCACCTCAAACTGCTACAGTGCATGATAGGGTGTTAGTGTTCACTTATATCTGTGGTTTCAGCCAACTGTGGTAGGTACGGGAACGTTTACTCCACAGATACGGGGGCCCTACTATATTAATAGGGTTGAGATTCGCAAAGTGTTTAGAAAAGTTCTTGGCATATAGTTAGCTCTCGATACATGTCAGCTGTCATTACTAGGTTCCCAGTTTGAACTAGATTAGAACTATTTTCCTATCCCTTCCATCTACTTCCCCCTTCCCACAATTACCAAGTGAGGTGGGAGGCTTATAAGGAAGATCAAATCATTTAACAGGAAAATAGAGAAGCTGTATTTTTTTCTCTAAATGAACTTATGCTCATTAGGTTCGGTTAAGAGTGGTGGTCTTACACAGGAGAGGTGGGAACAAGGCTGAGAGCCCTGAGACCTGATAATGAAGACCTGTGACTATGTGGCACATTGAAACTGGCTAGTTTCCAATTTTGGTGGACTGTTGATGGTGTTAGTTTGTGGAATGCCCCCTGGAGATGGGAAGGCTATTTATGAAACCACACAGGGTTAAGGAAGGATGGAGCACCAGCCCCAGTGGCCTTTCCTGGTTGCGCCCTCCATCTTAACCCTGGTTTCACATTACTGTGATGAGTGAGTTCCAGTCCCCCTGGATCTAGATTGCTTGTCTCAATAGCCTGGTCATTTATTTTCATCTCTTCCTGTTATTTCCTTCTGTCAGATCCTCCTACCAATTCTCAATGAGTACCTTGAGCTGGGCCTTTCTTTTGTAAACAGCTTTTAAAAGTAATGAAAGATGTCGGCTTTTATAGCTCATAAAGCTGCTTGCAGATATCTGATTTAGCACAACCTACTTCCATTCACAATATAGTTTAACACTTCCTTCACAACAAGATGATCTTAAATTTTCAGGAGCCAATGATGAACTCAAAAGATGTGTAGTGAGAAGAGGCATGCTAGTAAACCAAAGGCCCTTGTAGGAAACCTGACACCTTTTGTAAATGACAAGGATAGTCTTTTGAGTGTTGCTGCAGAATAGCTGTGGAGATTTATGATGATTTTGGAGGGTGTAATCAAGCTGTAAGCCTGATGTCAAATTCCCCTTGGTCTCTGTTTCTTCATCTGTGAAAATGAAAGCATTGGAATAGCTGGTCTCCAAGTCTTCAGCTCTTACATACTGTGTTAGGGTTCTCTAGGGAAACAGAAGCAACAGGACATCAGGAACTCTGGTGGAGGTCCTCAGTGAATTCCCCAGGAGTTGCTGGCTGGCTGAAATAGAGATGAAAATTCTCTCTCTTCTGAGTGCTGAAATCATTACTTCTCCTTTTAAGGCCTTCATCTGATTGGATGAAACATCTCTCATTGCTGAAGGGAATCTCCTCAGTTGACTGTAGATGTAATCAGCCATAGATGCAAGCAACTTACTAATGATTTAAGTCCACAAAATGTCCTCACAGTAACAATTAGGCCAGTGCTTGCTTGGCCAAACTACCAGGCACCATTACCTGGCCAAGTTGACACATGAGCCTAAGCATCACACATCCTATGACTCTGCTAATATTGGAGCTCCTGCTGAGGTCACATGTAGATTACAAAATCCTTCACAAATCAGGGGTAAAGCCTAGAACTGGCCCAAGCACTCGTCTGCTTCTAGACAGGATGCAGCTGGTCTTGACCATGACTCTCACACCAGGGTGGGAATTGGCCTCCATATCTGCAAGTTAGGTAGCA
Organism: Cabassous unicinctus; assembly: GCA_029593785.1. NCBI lineage: Eukaryota > Metazoa > Chordata > Mammalia > Cingulata > Chlamyphoridae > Cabassous > Cabassous unicinctus. Next base: position 25,848 of record JAQZBX010024488.1, read on the forward strand.
GGAAGTCCATTTTTGGGGCTTAGGTTTTATGTTTTGATTTAGGATATGGAGGCTACATTGTCCACAGTTCTCCAGGAAAAGTATGATTTGGGTATTGAAGCTGGCAGTGCTGTTCCTTATTTGGCTTCTTGTGTTCTCAATTAGTTCAACACTGGATTAAGTGATGGACAAGTAGTAGAGACTCCACACACTCCAACAGCAACAGAACCTTTCTGAGGACCTGCCAGGATCCAGGCTCTTGGCTTGTCCATACTTTGGATTTAAGCTCTTTTCCCTCAATGGAAATGGCTTTTGGCGACCATTTTCCATGAACTAAAGAGAGTCTTCCTTCCCATCTCTCAAGCCCAGCTTCCAAATTTACCTCCTCCATGAGGCCTCCAGAAACCTCTCAAGTCAACCAGCACCGTATCTTTGAGTTTCTTTATACTTAAACATGCTATGCAAAATATTAATTCTAAACATGTTTAAATCCCCTTATTTTTTCTTTCATATTTACAGTCTCCCTCTAAATATGTTGAAAATTATACAGTTGGAATGATATTTTTTTCCAACACCACTCTCTTTTCCCACTCACACCCTCTCTTGCTCCTTGCAAACGTCCATTAAATCTAATATCCACATATTTCAAATTATCTGACTCTGACAGTTTCAATTTTGTGTGATTTTATTAATTTATTCGGCAAAACTCTCAACACTTATAGCAGGCTGCATGAGAGAGACAAAGATAAAACATTGTACCAGCCATTTATGATTTCAAATTCGATTGGTGGGGAAGGCTCCATTAAGAACTGCTGTAATAGAGGTATGGACAGAGACATGAAAACAAAAGGCAGAACAACTCACTTTGCCTGAGGAAGAGTCAAGGAGGCCTTACAGAGAGGGGATGCATGAGCAGAGTGTTGAAGGATGGATAGGAGTGCACCAGACAGATGAGATGAAAAGGTATTCCAAGCAGAAGAGATAGTATGTGCAAAGGCATAGAGACATCAGGGCACCAAGCACGGCTGAGAAAAAAAGCAAATCTCAGAGGATCTGGAATGAATTGCCATGAAAATGACCAGCAAGAGATTACACTGGCAAGGCAGGTTGGCAGCAGATAATGAAAAGTTTGCTGAGCTAAGGAGTTTAGATTTTATGTGGTCAGCAACCAGTAGCCAATAGCAATCCATGAAATCATCTTTAGCTTTAAGATTTGTTTTTTTTTTTTTTTTTTTTTAAATAGAAATAGTCTCAGAATCAAATTTCTGGTTTGGAAATTAAAGGATGTGCACAATGCCCACGATTATGCTGCATACATAGAAGACACGAAGTTCCTATCGAGTTCAGAGGGAGTCAGAGGGAGGAACCAAGGAAAGAGCTGAAGTAAAGATCCATATTCACTTTTCCAAATCTTAGCTGCCCTTGATCATTCCACCAAAGAAAGAGGGCTCCCCGATGATAGAAACGAAGTTAATTCTCTCAGAAAGGATAACTGTGTGCTTACAGGTGTTGCCAAAGCCTCTGTCATCATTATGAAAGCTGTGCCACACCTAGCTGGCACTGTGTGCCTCAGGTGCCATGCAGGTTTGAGCATCTCTCTTCTCGGCCTTCTCACTCTCTCCTTGTAGCTGGGAAAACGGCATAAACCACCCAGGCGTTCATTCATTTCATACTTAGTGAGGGCATGTTATACCACCCCACAGACACACCCCACTGTACCATGGCTGATGAAATGATTAGTCCATGCCTAGAAATAAATGTGGAGGTTGAGTCATCGGATAAAAATAGAGATGGTGAAGCATTTTTGTAACTCAGTTTTCTTCTCCTCTTCCTCCTCTTTCTTCCTCCTTTTCCTTCCCCTCCTCCAAATAATGCACTTGAAGGAATCCTTTAAGGTGAGACAGGGTTTTAAATCCCAGTGGTCTCTTACTACCTATGGGACCTTGGTCATCGTGTAACTTCTCTGAGCTTCAGCTGCTTCTCTGTAAAATTGGCTGTTTCAAGGATTAAATAAGATAATGTGCAGAAGGGGTCTAGAACAGCATCTGATACAATGTAGGTGCTTAATAAATGGTACCTAGTAAGATAACCCCCTTTGATAGCCCAGTTTCTAAAATCTTTGGATAAATTCCAAGAGCCATCAGCCTTGTCCAGCCCTGCCTAGAGAGAGTGCACCAGGGTGAAGGTTTGGGAATGTCTAGGAAGCTCTCGCCTTATATTTGGCTCCAGCCTGACTGAGAGTCAGGTTTATGCTCTCAGTTTCAGACCTTCCTTTCATAGTAATCATCAGTGAATCTTGAGTCTTTTCTCTCTCAACTTTGCCATAGAACTTCCCCAAAGTGGCCTTAGTCTATCCTTCAAGCAAGCTTTTGGGCCATTGGATGAGCTCTGGAAATGTTTTAAAGGCATTTAAAAATCACTACAAGTCCTCTGAAATTATGTACTCTGACATAGGTGAGTCATCTAGCACAAATGTTAGTGAAGCAATCATACTAAATTATTAATTGCTATCAATTATAAATGAGTAGAAAAATAATCTCATATTTGTTTTGACCTCTTTTTAAATTCCGAGCAGCCTGGTCGTAAGCACAATATACTCTCACCCATCCAGAATTAGCAGAATATTATGACCACAGGCAAAGCTTCACTGAAAACAAAATCCCCAGAAGCAGTTGGAACAACTCCCACGCAGTCCAGGAAGAAAATCTGTGAAACCCGAGAGGGCTGTGCCCTCATCCTGCCCACAGTATCCTTCCTCCCCTGACCCCCAATTAAAAGGTAAAATCTGACCCAACTGTTGAGAGGCTCCTCATTCAGGGAAGGGATGGAAGATGCAAGAATGTTGAAGGAAAATCCTTACAAAATCATTCACAAATCTATATGCCATTTATTGGTGTACTATAAGCCTGAGAGAGAGATTACATTATTTCCTTTTCTTAACATTTGTCTCTGAATAGCTCTTTCTGCAATCTATCTACAGGCCCAAGAGGTATGGACTCCAAAATCCCAGCTGCTAAGACCAGGCTGGGTAGCCCACATGCTCCCAGCAGAGCACCAGCGGGTTTTCTGCTGGGCAGGAGGGGGCCTCAGCTAGTGCTGCTCGGCCTTGGCCGTGCTTCGGGATAAGCTGGGCAGGGCCCTGCTCTTAAAGCAGTGGTTCCCAAACTTGGTTGCAGATTAGAATCTGCTGGGGAGCTTTTACAAATTGCAGTGCTCAGACTGCACCGCAGACCAATTATGTCACTACCTGTGGATGTGGTGCCCAGGTATCATTCATTCCTAAAGCTTCTCAGGTGACTCCAATGTGCAGTCAAGAGTGGGAACCAGTGCCCTACAGACTGTGATGCACTTGGTCTGGGGTGTGCCTGGCAGTGGGATTTTTAAAGTTCCCTAGTTGATTGCCATGTGCAGAGCCCTACCTGAGTGGAAGCCCTGGGCAATAGGGTAGAACGCAAACAAGAGATGGTGTGCAACAAGGGTACGCCCACGGGAAGGAAGGAACACTGTGCAAAGAGGAGAGCTGTCCTGGTTTCCGCGACTCGTGGTGGACACCAGCACCACATCCATGCTCCTCTTTATTCTTTACTAACAAAACACCACTGTTGTTTTGGGGGCAAATGCCCAGCTCTAAAGTACTACATTGCCCAGTTTCCTGTAGCTAAGGGTAGCCATGTGAAATGTCTATGGCCAGTGAGATGTAAGTGTAGGGTAGGGATTCTGGAAAGGTCTTTAAAAGCCATCTCAGCTAGACATACCTTTTGGCCTTTGCCCTGCTCCTTATTCCTGCCAGAAACACAAATGTGGGGCTGGAGATGAGACAGCCATCTTTTAGCCAGGAGGACAGAGCTGCCACATAATGAGAATGATGTAGCAGAAAGCTAGAAGGAGCTGGGACTCTGAAGGCAACAGGGGGCACTCAGCCTATTTATAGACTTCTTGTGTGTGAGAAAATGCCTCTCTCATTTTTTTAAGCTACTTTTCTCTCAGATTTCTGTACTGGATGATATACCATCCAAAGAAGAAAGGGACAAGATAAGTCTAATAGGAGAGAAGTAGCAACAGAGAAAATTACAGGGAAGTCAAGGGATAAAGTATGAATTAAAATCAAAGTAATGTGGAGAGATAGGAACACTTCTTCACTGTTGGTGGGAATGCAAAATGGTACAACCACTATGGAGGACTGTTTGGCAGTTCCTAAAGAAGTTGAATATAGACTTGCCACATGACCCTGCAATACCACTACTGGGTATATACCCAGAAGAACTGAGAGCAGTGACACGAACAGACATCTGCACACCGATGTTCATAGC